>LOEQ01003559.1:68119-85384 GCA_001685075.1 Bramus lutescens | reverse complement strand
TATATATATATATTGGTTTTTGGTTTTGTGTTTTTATGGAATTCCTATGTGTGTGTCTGCATGTATATGTGTTTGTGACACTTCTCCTTTTTCCACTCCACTCTGGTTTGTTTGCTTTTACTCTATTTTATTATTTTATGATTACTTTTTAATGTCCTTATGTATTCTAATAAGAGAAAAACGGTGTGGATTTGAGTGGGTGGAGAAGAAGGGAGGAATTCAGGGTTTTTTTTGGGGGGTGGAAACTATAATCAGAATATATTGGATGAAAAGTATCTGTCTTTTTAAAAAGTAGTTTGTATAAAGACCCAAGGTCAGTTTCCAGCACTCCCATGTGGCTGCTCACAACTGCTGACAGCGCCATCTGCAGGCGGATCCGTTACACATTTGAAGAAGTGGAGTGCTTGTAATATACCTACCTCCTGTTGAGAACAGGGCTAACCGCGGTAATGCACACGAAGTGACTCGCTGTCACACAATAAGTCTTCAGAGGAAAGTCTTCAGAGGACTTTAGATTTTTGTTTTTAAATTGTTCTTTATTGTTCCATTTCAAGGAATCTTGAATTCTTCTGGTCAAACTTCCCAGTCATTTGATCTTTATAATCCTTAGGTCCTACTTTTGCTGTGTCTCCAGTGGCAGGGAACTCACTTCCTGCTGGGGATCTTGAAATTCTGAACATGGGAGATTTTATTTCTGGTGCAGCTTCTTCCCAATGGGTCTTAACCCTGGTCTCATGGGACACAGGGAAAAACCTGCTTTTCTCCTGAAGAGTGGTTGTTCCTTTGGCTGAGGTTAGGAGCCGAGGCTTTCTTACGCCTTGTCCTCATGCCTTGTTCCTCTTTGGCATAACAGCGATTTAGGAAGTGCAGCCGGACCCACAGTAACTACAAGGAGTTCTGTTGTGCCCAGGTAGTGTTCTCACCTGAACTCCAGGAGTAACTTTGTTGTTGCCTCTAATTTGTGTTTAAGAGACAAAGCAACACATGTCATTCTGCTTGATTGTTGAATATATAGAAAAATAATGCATATGTAGTTATAATTGGAAAAGAACAGAATAAACAGTAGAAAATAGACTAAAACTATATAGTTGGTGGATACCTGAAAAATAAAATAGAATATAGTAACTATGTTTATAAGAATCAAATAATGAACACTATATTGTAAATATGTCTTATCACACTTAAGTTGTTTATATTATTACAAACAACAAAGAAAAAATATTGTTTTCTAGACAAATATATAACTACCTTTCTGTGTAATTTTAATCAAGGCAGCATATATTTTAAACATCATATGTGAAAATAAAAAACTGACCAAAAAATCTAAAATCTAACTGCTTTAGGAGAAAGGAGTATATAAGCCAAGTGAATAATTCACTTGAGAGAATATAGGCTCGAGAGAGAAAGAAATATTATATCTTCATTGCAGACTTTTATAATATTATTACTAAAATGTGTGAATTAAAATAAACAGAAAGCAACAACAACCAAAATAACAACTGACCAAAGAGAAGCCCACACAAATATTGGAAAGTTATCCATATAATTTGCTAATAAAGTACAGGGCACAGATTAAGTTCTTATGAGACAATAACCAATATAAAGTTATAATAGAAAATATGAGAAAGAGAGTCCTTTTAAAATTCATCAAATCTTCAAGACTGGTTTCACAAGACACATAAACATCTCAAAATCAGCGTGGAAGGATGCTGACTTGGTAAACATTATTTCCTTCAGCATCCAGAGCCAAGACCTCCACCTTAGGAGATCAAAAATGAAATAAATAAACAATACAAAAATTTAGTTTTGAACGGTTATACAGAAGGAAACCAATCAATCACACATGTGTAACGCTCCCGAAGGAGAGGGAGACTGCCCCAGCAGCCGGTAGTCCTCATCTGAATACAGCGTGCCTGTCTTCT
Organism: Bramus lutescens; assembly: GCA_001685075.1. Taxonomy (NCBI): domain Eukaryota; kingdom Metazoa; phylum Chordata; class Mammalia; order Rodentia; family Cricetidae; genus Bramus; species Bramus lutescens. Next base: position 83,462 of record LOEQ01003559.1, on the reverse strand, counting down.
CAGCACCTGTCACAGCAGGGACAGATAATAACTCTGACAACTGAAATAGGAAGTCCTGTGTTCCCATCCAGTCCCTTTCTCCTTCTGTCAGCTCGCTCAAAATCAATTAAATTCACATGACCTTTATTCAAGGCAAGGTTTATTCCAATTTAACCTAATTGAGGGCTACATTATTTTTATTTGAAGTCAAAAGCCTCACCTGGAAATGAACTCTTTGATGTTGAATTTGTAGGAACAGAACCTGAATTAGGTGCCATAATTTACTCCCTTCAGGAAAAGGCTGTGTGGGAAGAGGTGGTGTGGACTGGGCATGGGGGGAGGTGGTGTGGGCTGAGGAATGGGTGAGATGGCTCAGGATAGGGGAGGATTAGCAAGCATGTGGTTCACCTAAATTTTCCTTTTGCGAGATGTAAAGTCTAACTGAAGCTTGCTTAGCTCTGGATGCACTTTGGGCTAGGAGGAAGGATCATGGACAGAGAGAGCATCACTGGTTGTCAGCCGAGAGTCCCAGTCTGACATTGGCTGAGCTTGTATGTGTATACATACATGTACACGCTCATCTGTGTGCTGACTTTCCCAATGACAGGACTTTGTTGCACTGGGGCTTAAAAGGGGCTGCAAAATAGCTGCTCTCATATACCTATCTGAATTTTAGCTTTGCCAACTTACTTTGATCTTCAGATGTACCTTGCCAGAGAGGGAAGGAATGCATGTAGAAGGTCAGCCTAAAACCCTGCTGGTGCTATCCCTGTTGCCGTTGGGTGTCTATAGATTTGGGTGAAGGTAAAAAGCTGTGATTTAGAATTCCGGTTTTATTATCTTCTCACTCTCGCTTTGGATCTTCTAGTTGCCATTGTATGCCCTCCTGTTTTGTGTGCTGATTCTCGCTGGTTGCTTGGTGACTAAAATGGGAGCCAGGCTCTGTGTTGTGCTCTCAGTGGAGGGCCCAGCTTTAACAGGCTGGTCAGAATGAAATGACTCTGACAAGTCAGGACACTTTCTGCAGGTCATTCCTCAAGGCCAGGACAGAAAGGTCATCTCCAGGTGCAGTCCTTTTGGTCTATTGCTCTTTAGAAATGGTCTCCTCTACTCAAACTGCTGAGGCTGTCTGTTGCTTCATCAGTATATACTTTCCCTCTCAATCATTGATTCTTTCATCCACCCCAAAGCATTTCTAGGGAGATTGGGAATAGAACTCTCTAGATGTCTGATTGCCTTTCCTGGCATGGTAAACACTGCAGAGAAACCCTAGTGCACAATGCTGAATGGAAGGAACATCCTTCATTTCCCAACAAAGGCTCCTGAGTCTACGGAAGGTAATGCTGCTTTAATTCCTGGGCATTTGGTAATAAGTAAAAATGGTAAAGTTCTTGTCTTCTGGGCTTTTGCATATGGTTGGGCCAATCCCTCAAAAAGGAACTGATTAGCAGTTCTGTGGAGAAGAACAACATGATAATGAGTTAAGGGGTGCTGAAGGTTGTTAGTTCATGTAGACAGTGGGCGGGGCATACTCTGCTCCAGGGCCCTGAGCAGTGTGCTACAACCGGAGCTCTGGGGCAGGGCAGAGGTCCGAGCAGCCTGCCCAGCGCTCACACATGTACAGAAGCCCGTACATACTGCTGGTGGGAATGTAATTAGGCAGCTACAGAAATCAATATGGAAGTTCTTCAAAAAACAAAAGTAAGTAAAAATAGAGCTGCATATGATGCTGTGATCTGCTATCCCAGGCCTGGGGAGTATAGCCTAGGCATTTAGGCCAGCACATCCTAGGTCAGCACAGAGGGACCTGTGCATCCATGTTTGCTGTGTACCACCCACAGTAGCCATGATGTTTGTGATCAGATTAATGGATAAGGACCATGTAATGCCTATTGTGTATAATATTATGTAGTAGTGAGTTTTATTCATTTATAAAGAAGGAGGAAGTGATGTCACTTGCAAGAAAATGGATGGAACTGGTGATCCCTCTATTAAGCAAAATAAATCAGATCCAGAAAGACAAATAGTGTGTGTTTTCCAGTGTATGTGGCATTCAGATTTAAAAACATAACATAGAAGCAAGCCTACATGGGGAGAGGAGGAGAGCAGGTTGGTGGAGAAAAGAGGGAGGACAAGACAGTAATTGTGGGTGAATACAGTAGAAGTATGTGCATGGATGAAAACCGCATAACGAAACGGAAACTCTATTTTGCTGGGACTTAAATCCAGGGCCTTGAGCATGTTGAACATGTACTCGGTACTCTAAGTTTTTTTTTCTATTCTGTCAATGGAAGTTATATAATTAAGATTTTGAAACAGAAGATTACCTTTATTCAAATTTTGATGGTTGCAGAACTCATAATTCTATTTAAATATTCATGTGTTTGGAAGTAGACATACACATTGCAAAAAAACAAAGTTTCTGAAATAAAAAGCGTCTGGAAAAAATGTAATAACTGTACCAAAGCTGCTTTTGCGTTGATGTGGGAAAGCAGGAGACCGTCAGTGAAGGAATGACTCTTTGACGTCTCCATCGGAGAGGGGGGAATGATAGCAGATGGGGGGGATTCACGTGTGGAGTCGCTGAGCGGGAAGCTGCACCAAGTACACGCTGCCCTCGCATGTTTCCGCGTGGTCTTGTGTCCTAACCTGGTGGGCTTGCATTTCCCTGATGTTTTTGATTTTATTTTATTTCTTTCTTATTTCTTGTTGTTCAAGCCTCCTCTCCTCCCCCTCCCCCTGCCCCACCCATGTCCATTTTGATCTCTATTTCTGGAAAGTTTGCTGATTATTTTTCCAGTTCTAGTGAAAGCAAACCCCAGATTCACCCACATGTTTTTCTAAGAAGTCCCAATTTCCTGGTGTCTTTTGTTGTTAGTTTGGTTTCCTTTTACATTGTACTAGTCATAAAGTTGGGTGAGAGACACTTTTATTTTCTTAGTCCAAACACCTTATTAATATAAAGTACTTATATATATGTATGTATGCACACACACACACACACACACACACACACACACACACACAATCTGCTGTATATGGGTGAGCCAAGCCTTTAATCAGCTAGCATCCACCTCTTTCTTGAGGCTTGTCTGATGGAAGAATCATCCCTACCAGTTCCAGTTTCTCCAAGTGCCCCTTGGAGAAGAGACAGGTTAGCTCAGTGAAAGCACTGGGCAGAGGCTGGAGCAGCTGCATGTCCACAGATAAAAGTGCTGGCCCTGTGCAGTTCGGCTTTATAAGACTGCGGAACCCGGAGGGTGCTGGTAGATTATAAAGGCCTGAAGGATGCTGCTTGCTCCTACTTTGGAAACTCATCAGGTCTGTGACTGATAATTTCATTTCACACATCTTTAGTTTTATTGCTTTTTAGCCATGCCTGAAAACCTCACTGAAAAACTCTTATCCTGTAGTCAGAATCGTCAACCACCCTGTTAAATAAATGGATGTGATGTGTGGTATAGGCTTCTAAATAGCAGAGAGGAGAACCATGTCCCATTTTCTCCCTTGGCCCCTTCTTAACAGTATGTGCCTTAGAATTATGCTACTGTGCTATCTATTTTGATATATATGACCCGGGAAGCAATATTTTAAAAAGTTTTATTTCATCTAAATCCATTCTATTTTAAAAATTAGTTTTATTTCATGTGTGTAAGTATTTGCCAGCATGTGTGCAGGTGCACCACCTGCATGCTGAGTGCTTGCAGAGGGCAGAAGAGGGTGTAAGAGGCCCTGGGGCTAGAGCTGCCATGCTCATTCCAGATGGGAACTGAACCCACATCCACAGAAAGCTGAAACCAAGGTGTTTTCAGGGCCTTGCTCTCTCAGTGGCTGTGGTGGAGGTGCTTTATTGCCTCTTTCTCGGATCTCTGGATGCTTATGGTCATCCATGGTCCTTTCTATTTGTGGGTTTAAGAGTTACTAGATTTCTGCTTCTACTGTCACATGGTATCCCCTGTGTCTATTTTCCCTCATAACAAGGATGACAATAAAAGGATTATGGCCCACCTTAATGTAATATACCCTTTCCTGAACTTTACTAGCCTGGAAACACTTTATATTTCTATAAGGTCTCGTCCTGGGCTCTGGCCGAACATGAACGTTGAGAGAGCGCTGTTTGATGCATTGTGACGTCTACTGTTGGTGTTGTGCTCATTCAAAGAGCAGTGCCGGTCTCTGTCATGGTCACAACAACATTTGGGAAAGGGTCAGTGCTTGATGAATGCTGGTTTACTTTGGGCACTCAAATAGCCTGTGAAGAAAAAACTACCAGAAATTTCAAGATTTGTTTGAGGGAATAATGGCGCTTTATCATTTCTGAATACACACACACATGAACCTCTGCCTTGCTAAACAAGTGAGTGAAATGCAAGGTGTACTCTTATAAACTGAAATTAATTATACAATAGGTGTGTGTGTGAGTGTGTGTGTGTAGCTGTATTTGTTTAGCTTTGATTTTAATAAAAACACTAGACACCGTAGAATCTTCCAATTTCTTTCTCAAGGTGGGCTGTCAATCTTCCTACTTAGAAGGAATGATTGGGTAGTTCCTTTTCCCTTGTCCCATGGACAAATCTCCCGTGACAGGTTATTTAGCATGCAGGAATGACTAGTATGAAAATATTCAAAACAGAGTATCGCCAGGCCTTTATCAATGAAATAGCTTCTTATGAAATGCAAAACAGCAACTTTGAGTTGCAACTACCTAATTTATTCTCAGAAATACTTCTTCTTTATCGGAGTGCTGCAATGCTAAGGGTGGGTAGTGGTACCATCTCCCCTCAGTGAGCGCTCTGCTCCGGAAGATTCATTGCTGTGTAGACAGGCATTTCCTGGAAGGGTGGGTAGGTATCTTAGGAGAAGGCATGGCTTTCTTCTCTGTCCTGCAGTCAGCTGATTACTTTCCTGACATCAGTTTGTTGCCAGAGCAACGGTGGTGGTAACACAAACTTAGCAATGTGACTTCATAATAAAGCTGCTGTTTATTTTCCTTAAACAGTGGGTAGTCGGGAGCCACTATCAAAGAAAGAGCCATCTTGTTTGAGTACACAGCAAGTGATTTAGAAAAGGGAAGATAAACTTCATAATTATCTCTGGGAGAAAATGGTATCTTCCTGCAGTAATTTTTAATTGAACTTGTAAAGTGGGGCATCATAATTTTGGAAATGCACTTCCTGACAACACTCCTGACTCGCACTGAATGGAACACGCAGTGAATGCAGCTATTGCAGATAAAGATGTGCTTGGAATTCATCCAGCGTTTGCTAAGTCTCGTGTAGGGGACTTCAAGATGGACAACAAGCTCCCAAAGACACAGTTTGATTGACAGGGATGTCAGAGTGAGGGTTCTCACCACAGTTTGTGTTTAACAAGGGAGTGTCCTGAATGGTCACTGTTGGCTAGACTGGAATGTGCTAACGCCATGGAGCATTGCACGGCTTCTGTTAAAACCTACTTTTGTTTTAGAACAAGTTGGGATTTATAGACAAACCGGGGCAATAAAATTCTCAAGCAGTCCATACCTGATTTCCCCTGATAATAAAATCTCACAGTGGTACATTCGTTACGATTAATGAGCCAGCACCCATCATTAACAGTATTGTTAACGACAGCTCGCGCGTTTCTGGGGCTTCTTTAGTTTTCATCTAGTTTCATTTTGCTTTCTGAGATCCCAGCGAGCACACAGCAAGTGATTTACAAAAGGGGAGATAAACTTCGTCATCGTCTCCAGAACATTTAAGGTGTCACGTCTCTGGATGGTGCCACAGACCTCCGCGACCCTGGCCGACCCTGGCAGTGCACTTGCAGGATGCCCGGCTGTAGGGTGAGGCTTCGATCTGATTCTGCTGCGTTTGCATGGCTGTCTGGAGGGGGCCCTCACGATTAAAATGCTGTTCTCATCACTCCCCAGACTGTATGTTATGCACATGATTTCGCCCTTAAACTTAACCTTGGTCTCCTGCTGGGTACTGTTGGTCACCTGTCACTGCAGGTAGTGCATCACCACTTTCCCCTACTCACAGCGGATCCTTGGGACGGATGCACAGCTCGTAGTTAAGGAGCTTAAGGGGCACTCTCCACATGCAACACCTACATAGTTTTTAAATTCTCTGCGCCGAGACATGTCTCTTTCATATTTCCTCATTCTTTTTTTATATTAGCATGTACTCTGGGGTATCTGCCATATGATGTATAAACCAATATTATTTTATGAGTCTTTACTTTAAAATTTTCGCTCAACTTGATTGTGCTTTGGTCACCGAGAACCATTTCCAGCAGCTTCTGAGTCCTTGTGTACGGTTTTTAGGTCAGCCAGAGACAACCGAAATCATGGCTATGGCTCTTCCAGTCTTCATGGTATAACTATATTAAACAGTTTTTGAGAGAAGCATGAATTATTTGGCTAAAGAGGTAGGAGGTAACTCAGCCAAGCAGTGATGTCAATTTATGTTCTTATTTTCATTTTTATCTTAGCTTTCAGTTAATTCTTGCTGTCTCAAAAAATGGATTTAGGTTTTATGATTTATGTTAATATATTCGACAATTGTTTCATGGAGATGTGGATGGTAAAATCCCCTGTCTTAGTTAAGGTTGCTATTGCTGTGATGAAACACTATGCTCAAAAACAAGTTGGGAAGGAAAGTGGTTGTTTGGCTTACACAACACTGTCCATCATCGAGGGGAGTCAGGACAGGAACTCAAACAGGCAGGAACATGGAGCTGATGCAGAGGCCATGGAGGGGTGCTGCTTACTGGCTTTCTTCTAGAGACCAGGACCACCTGCCCAGGGATGGCCACACCCTCCATGGCCTGGGCCCTGCCCCATTGATGGCTCCTTGAGAAAATGCCTTACAGTTGGATGTCATGAAGGTATTTTCTCAGATGAGGTTCCCTCTTTTCAGATAACTCTAGTTTGTGTCAAGTTAACATAAAACTATCCAGGACATCCTCCCTGCCCCGTTTTCTCCATTCCCCTACTGACATTTTTTTTTTAAATAGATGAAAGTATCACACAAAACAGGCAGTCTCTTCTTTGAAGAGGAGGAAATACAATCCTTTCTGTTCTGTCTTTTTTTTCACGTTCCTCTTTTGGGTTATTCAGTTTCTGTCACTGGAACAAGTACCAAGACAATAAACTCATAAATACAAAAATGCTGCCTTTGGACCTGTGGCAAGACAGCACAACCCAGCAGGGGCAGGCGGTTCAACAAAATCAACAACCTCATGCCCAGGCAACAGAAAAGAGAATGAGGGTGACCTACCACAGTCCCCTTCAAGGGCCTGTCCCAATGTCCTTACTGAAGCTGCTCTGCATCCCATTAGAGACAGTCTGGGGGGCAAGCGCGCTGACTCTTTGCAGAGCAGTTAAGGTCCAAACTCTAGCGCTCCCCTCTCCCATCTTGCTCACATGCGCACATGCCCTGGCAGGGCAGAGACTGTATGGTATTCTCTACCTGCTGCCTTTTACAGTTACTGCCCCAGAAAGCAAGGCCGCGCGCTCTGCAACCTGTCCGCACACAGGAAACACAGAGGTGCGATTGTGAAGTTTTCTTTCTCAGAGGCGACACTACAGTGGGGCCGGCCTCATGTTGCAGAGCTCAGTGTTTTAAGGGCACAGCGAGAGAAATGTGCGTCAAGATTTTAAAATACTTGCCACTATGTTTTACTGGATCCTGGGGCTCCAGTTCAGAATGTAAGTACCACCCAAACCCGCAAAATGTGCGAAAATAAAAGGAAGTGAGAGATAAGCGGCATTCTCGGGTTACTTTGTTCTTCTGCATAATACTGATATATCCCATGCCACTGACCTAGTATTCATTATTTTTGTTGGTGATACAATGGTCTTTTAATATGAAATTTTTTATTAGCTTGGATCTATAATCCATGTCACTAGAAAGCTTTTGCCAACTTCTTGTATATGATATTGTTTATCTTTTTACTGCTAGTGGGAAGGCACAGAGCACAGCTCAACTGAGTAACACAAAATACCATCACGTTGCTTAGTAAAAATGGGGATAAAAGGCGGAGACTGAAGTTAGCTATGCTGGTCTACCTGGTTTACTGCCTTAACCCAGTTAACTTCTTCAGGAGAACTGAGCTCTGAGCTCACCCAGAACTGCTTCAGTTCTGTGTGATATGGAGAGCTCTGCTTTTCCTGAAAGACCCAGTGACATTTCCCCTCCCTTTTTTCCACTGAATGACAATGGATGATGGAGTAAGTCGGGATAAGAATGCCCAGAATGAGATAGTTTCTACACTGAAATGACTCTTGTTCACAAAAAGTAATTCTAATGTAGTGTTAATTTTATTTATCATTGGCCGGGGACAGGAACAGCGTATTTCCAGTCTCTCTGTTGGGCTCAGGAAAAGTTACAGAGCACTGGGATGGTGTGAGAGACAAGTGATCTCTATAACGATGTTCGTTTTCAACTTCACTTTCAGTATCTTTAGTACTGAGCTCACAAGCATGGAGGGGGACCCAGAGACAGAGGATTCAGCGTGAACGTCTGGATCACCATGTGTTTCACATCCACATTTGTAACTGAGTACAGCAGAATACTTTTGTTTTTATGTTTGGCATGTGGGGAGGAAACCCCCATTTATGGCTGGAATGATGTTCTAGAAGAATTTTCTAAAATTCAGATGGCATTCACATGCTTCTATAGGTATAGCTCGCTAAATCTATATATGTGAATTTGGAGGGATTTTTTTTGACAAAATAATTCAAATGAGGACTAATATACCAAGACAGATTATAAGTAATTCATATAAACATGGAACACACATAAGTAACATGTTTATCAAATGTGTCTAATACATATTTTTAAATAAAAGGGTTAAATATAGATTGAAAACACCTTAATTTTAGAATCTGATTTTGAGAAATTTAACTTTTAATAAAACCTTAATACCAAGAGGCTTATATGGATATAAGAACGATTTAATGGAAAAAAACTTGCCCAGCCTTGGTGAAAGGGGAGGAGCTAGGTCCTGCCTCAACTTATGTGCCTTGCTTTTCTCCAGTCTGTGGGAGCCCTTTTAAGTGCATTAGACAACTATTTAAACCAAATGTCTGCTGCGCATCTCAGCAGTGCAAGAAGCAGTCGTTTTTCATTCTGTAAACAATACGCACAGAAGTCAGCACTTCCAAAGTGAAACTCACTTTTCTCAAGCAGCACAGACTTAATGACTGATGGTGCAAACGGCTGGAGCCTCTTTGTAAACCCAGGGCCATTGCTTCTCAGGCCAGCAACCTACTCAAAAAGGAATTTCTTTCAGCTCCTTTTATGAAGAACAAGTCAGTATTCCAAAGGAAAGCATGTTGCTTTAACACTATACTTTAGATTTGAGTATGTGTTTTTGACATAGAACTTTAATGTATAGATAATTCTCTTTTAATTATACCCAACTTGTTCACACGTAAAACCGCTCTTAAAAATTTTGTGTTTCTAAACATTTTATAAATGCAACTTGCTCAGACATTTTGTACCCTGTTTAGATCTTCAGTTTGGGTCAGTAGTTTTGCTGTTTTTTGCATATTGTCATCAGATGTTTCTCTTTCAAACATTACTTTCTCTTTTAATATATTTACTAAAAATAAATTTCATACTTACAACTTTATAAAACATGTCTCCCTTTCCTTACCTATAGCGTTTCCCTTTTTATTTTTAGTTTAGATACTGTGTACTAACCCATACTGACTGTGCAACAGCACCCTGCAGAGCTACACACATTGAGAACTCACAGAAATACACAGACTTTAAACAACGTCACAAAGAGGAGAGTTGTCTTCTTTTATTAATATCATTTCTCCATCCAAATATAAAGCAGCCTGGCTACACAAGGATGTCTAAGCCACCTGGAGCTAACAGTGAGGCCATGTGTTCTCACAAGGAAAAAGCCTGGTGTGTTAGGGTGGCCAACAGATTGACAGAGGTTCAGGGTTGGTCTGGATGACAGATCAAAGTCCAGAGCAACCTGTGCTAAGCCTCAGACTATGTCCAAAAATCAAAATAAAGTACCTCCTCCATAGACTCAAACAACACACCTTATTATTGAGCCTCACGGAGTCACTTCTGTCTCTGCCAAAATATACAGTTTTTATAATATAATCCTTGGATGTAGAAATAGACTAAGTATTCATTGTCTTTTAATTGTGTCAAATAATCCATTCATGTATTTATACACTTCAGGATGTATTTATACACTTCAGGTGCTCTGTTGACTAGTATGTATGTGTACTATGTGCATGCCTGGTTTCTACAGAGGCCAGGGCATCAGATGTCATGGAACTGGAGTTGCAGCTGACTATGAGCTGTACTGTGGGTGCTGAGAACTGAGTCTGGGTCCTCTGCAAGAGCAGTCAGTGCTCTTAACGACCGACCAATCCCTGCAGGCCCTACATATACAGTCTAGACATATACAGATACAGCAATTGTTTAAAATTTCTAAGCTATTTTGAAATGACAGACATCTAATTAGTGTCACTTAATTTAGCATAGCACAACCTTCAAACTGTCCCAAGTCACAAGAACTTTGAGGTGCTTCTGGATTTATTTTACTTCATTTATGAGTGTTCATCTGTTAATTGACTTAATGTAAAGACAACAAACAATAGCAGGTATAGCCATGAGCATCCCTGAATGCTCCACAGTATACACACGTACACATGCAAACACACAGATCTGGTCCTTTCCATTAGTGTTCCCATTCGCTTGCTTGTAAGCTTTTGGTTATAGAGACTTAGGGTTTTGATTACTTACGTTATTTCACCAAATAATGAAGAGAGCTAAGTAACTGTAATTTTGTGTTTTTAAATCCATGATCCTTAGAAGAGAAGAAAAACATTTAAAGAAGTAGAATTAGACTGAGATATTAGCATTTGCAGAGTCAAAAAAACAGGTAAAAGCCAAACTGATAGCATGGTCAAGGGTGAGGCTGGTTGTCAAGTTGAACTCACACTCTTCCCTTACTACATGAGCGCCTAGGCAGGCCAGTTCTTTCCTAAAGGAAAATTCATTTGTTTTATAGTCATGTAGAATGATCAGAAGGTCATAGCTAAGGCTTTCTGGTAAAGTTTGTTTATTAATTGGATCCTGGTTTGCGGGCATAATCTTGGAAGTAGTGGAGTGGAGTGCGTTATGTGAGCCTGCTTGAGTTGGGTCTTTAGGAGCCTGTTTTGTTGAAACTGATAGCATGTTCTAGACATTTCAGAAGAGAAGGTTGTAGAAGTACACATCAAGTCCACAGACCATCAAGTCAACGTAGGAGTGATAGAATCTACACTGTCAGTTGTGCAGTCTGAGGAGTTCTCAGAACCTCTGCTTAGGGAGAATCTCAGGACCAGCTAGATTGAAGCAAGCTGGAGTTTGTTATGTAAGGCAGTGTACATTCTAAGAGATGGATTTAAGATGTAAACACAAATGTGCCTTAGCAGCAGCTACATATAAGTGAATTCTGGTTTTTAAAGGCATGTTCTTTGAAGAATATAATCTGTATCTAATCTAAAAAGGTCAAGTTGTCATTGGGAAGCACAGATTTCCCTTCAAAGTCTAAATAGTTTATTCTGAGCCAAATGTACATGACCATGGAACAGGGACATAGATTCAGGTTTCCCTGAACAACATGTTCCAACACCAAAGACAATGAACATTTTATAGTCACATGTAGGAGGATACTGCTCTTTTGTTTCTGGCCACCCAGACCCGAAATAATCTCACAGAAACTGTATTAATTAAAACACTGCTTGGCCTATTAGCTCAGGGTTCTTATTAGTTAAGTTAATATTAGTTAATATTAATATTAGTTAATATTAATATTAGTTAAGTTAATATATTAAGTTATAGCTAACTCATATCTTAAATTAATTCATTCCTATTATTTTATATTTTACCACAATCCTCATAGTTTATTGGTAAGGTTTCAGCGGGCGTCTGTCTCCTTCAGCTGCTACATGGCATCTCCTCAACTCTGCCTACTTTTCTCCCTTTATGTCTGCTTGTTCTGTTATGCCCTGTCAGAGGCCCAAAGCAGCTTCATTATTAAACAGTGGTAACAAAACATATTCACGACATATAGATAGGAAGCCTACATCAACCACAGAAAAAGAACATTGTAAATCAAAGATTTATCAGATGCATTGGTGGGGAGATGAGGTAGGTGGTTATGGCAAAGTGGGAAATCTCTGTTATAAGTCTTAGATGCTAGCATATGGCATTATTAGCTTCTTGATTGGTAGATGCCAGTTTGGAGAAAAAATGGGGACAGCAAGGAGATGGAATGAGAGAGTCTGTGTGCTGGGTGGGGTTATCATTATATTTTCTCTCCTCTTCTCTAGAGCAAAGTCATGTCACATTGGCTTTCCTACAGGTGACCGACTAAATCTAAGAAATGGGATTTTTTTCTTTAGCAGAAAGAAAAAAAGCCTTGGGAGGACGCTGAAGGTAAAAGCAAAGGGTAAGGACCACAAGAAAGTATCCGGTGAAGCATTCTTCCCCAGAAAGTCTCTGCTGATTTTTAATGAACTATTTGTAGGGAACAGTTCTCTTTTCTGAGGTATCCTCAGAAACTTTGAAGTATTATTAAAAGCAATTTCCAGTCATTTGTTTTAAAACAGTTTTTCCATTGAACACACAGATTGTTACAGTTTTAGAATTCCAGGGGCAGGAGAGATGACTACAAGCCCTTACTGCTCCTGTAGAGGACTGGAGTTCAGTTCCTGTCACCCTCATAGTGGTTTACAACCACCTGTAATTCTAGTTCTAGAACACTCATCGCCCTCTTCTGGCCCCTACAGGCACCAGGCATGATGTGGTGCACATACATACACAGAGGCAAAACACAGATACTCATGTAAGTAAATAAATGAATAAATCTTAAAAATATTGGCTGGCTGTAGTGGTACATGCCTTTAATCCCAGTACTCAGGAGGCAGAGGAAGGTGGATCTTTGTGAGTCCAAGTTCAGCCTGGTCTACAGAGCAAGTTCCTAGACAACTAAAGCCACACAGAGAAACCATGTCTTGAAAAGTAAAATAAAATATGCATCTCAAAAGTTGTCTGTTTTGACCACTTGGAGGTTAATAGTGTAAAGAGAGGATACTATTTTCTAGATACCAGAAAAACAAGGTACTGCCAGTGTTCTGGTGTGGGAGGTCCTTCTGTCTATGTGTTGCTTTTATTGGTTAATGAATAAAGAAACTGGCTTGACCTATAGCATGGGAAGAAGAAGGCAGAGTTTGAGAGAAGCCATGTAACCCCACCAGAGACCAGTCGCCGAAACTTCAGCTGGTAAGCCACAGCCATGTAGCGATACACAGATTAATAGAAATGGGTTAAATCAATATGTAGGAGTTAGCCAATAATAAGCTAGAACTAATGGGCCAAGCAGTGATTTAATTACTACAGTTTCTGTGTGATTATTTCGGATCTAAGCTAGCTGGGCAGCCAGGAACCAACAAGCGACCTCCTTACCACAGTGTTCTGTACAAAGTCAGGTGGAGCTTTCCAGGAAAACTTGGGCTTGGCTGAACAATTGTGTTTAATTTGAATGTGACTGAGGCAGACCCGTGTCATGGTCAAGTGTGTTTTTTACAAGCTTTTTCTCAAAGAATCACCTTTGAGTTAGTTTTTCTGTTTTCTGGGGCTTGTGAACCCAAATATCTTAGAGTGGATGGGCAGATGAGGTTCCAGGTAACCAGCATTTTTGTGTGTTTTCTGGTTGAGTGCATGTCCTTAAAAAGTCTTTTTTTCTGAACACTTGTGAGACCACACACATCCAGATAGTCGTGATATTTTCTCCTTAGGCTTGTGTTTGACTAAAGCCTCTTTTCCATCTGGGAGCAACAACTGCTTTCTTGGCTCTCATATGTTTTTCTTGAGGTCAGAGTAAATAAGCGTTGGTCCCAGTTAAAGGCAGGTTTGCATCACAAAGAACAAGGAGAGAAGCAACTTTGGTCTATAAAGTACAGTAAAGCAATTGAAAGTCGTTTGCCTCATTGTCAAATACCCTTGCTTTCATCTGAGGCCCAACCTGCAAAAGAAGCAGAAACGGGCTGTGTAACAGATGGAGACAATCTGTCTGTCCTCATCCTTGACTCAGGTCGTCTGTAAAGGAAGGCAGAAAGTGACTTCTGCCCATTGATTAAGCACTTGACTCTTCTTTCTGATGGAGAAAACAGCTCCCATCAACCTCAATTTCAACCAAAGCTCTGGGAGACTTGGGGTCATGAAAGGACTTAACTATTAACTACATCTGCAGCCCAGGTCCCCGAATCAGAGAACACTACCAATCTAAGACCGACTTTGGGACAACCAGGGAGAGGTGCTTAAGGATCTGGTAATGCTCACCAGAAAGTCAACCCAAGGGGCAAGTTGAGGAACTTCGGAGGAGAAAGCAATGTTTATTAGCTTCAGCGCAAAGACAATAGCCAACCAGAAAACAGGAAAAAGTCTCATAAGCACGCCCCTATTTAAATTTTAAGTTGCCAGGAAAGAGTCTGCTTCTCTGGACATAGAGCACTAATCAAGCCAAGGGAAAATATGGTTAAGCTAATGTATTATTGTTATTATTAATGTAAATTGTTGAGTGACAATATATGTGTGAGGTGTTTTTCTATAGCTAAAGAGGCCAGATATAAAATACACAGGATACCAACCAGGGTTGGGTTTGGGAAAGTTCCTCACTGTCTTGGTATTCCAGTGGAGATCAGTGGCTGCTTTCAATGTGACTAGCCTATGGAATAGTCAATTGGAATTTGAGACAACGATTCAGGATCCCGGAGAGGCCTTGTGCTCAGCAGAGAGTCAGCAGGAGTGAGCTGAGACGTATGGAACTGGAGTTATTGTCTGCATTAGCGGTGACCCCACAAGGGAAATGCTAATCTTAGTGGACTTTTCGTTTTTATGACAGTGAAATATTTATATCCTGAATCCATGAATAAGAAATACAGTGGATCAAAGCGTAGCTTTGGTTTATGCGTAATGAAACTAGATGCCGCAGGAACAAAGGCACACTCTAAAGAGGGTGGACACACAGCAAACTAGTGTGAACTATTTCATCCCACAATGAAATGAGAATTGACAGCATCACTGATGAACTTTTTGATGGTGAACTCGTTTCCTTGTGGTCAAATATATATATATATATATATAGTATATTTTTCACTTTTGGCCTTTTTTTGATATGCAGTTCTGTGGTAATAGAGCCACATCACTGTACAAGTTAATGATACATTCTCAAAATCATGTTCTTGATCAAGTATACACACAGAAACCCCAGATACCCCCACATCCCAAAGCTATTAAATTGTTTTCAATTTAAAGCAGAGCCACTGTTCAGTGACCTAGGCATTCAGAAGCCATGA
>LOEQ01003559.1:57420-68086 GCA_001685075.1 Bramus lutescens | reverse complement strand
GGTTATTGCTGCCACTAGCAGGAGTCATGGGCATACAAACAAGATACTCAATTTCAAGGCATATGGGATGTAAGAGGTACTGAGTGATGAACGTTTTCACCCAGATTTCAAAGAAAAATTTCTATCTGGGGGTGGAATATATGTGGCGCAATCAGGATCCTTGCAGGTAGCCCTAGAAAGGGTGATGTTTGAAGCTGTGTGTGTGAAGCTGATGATGAGTGGAGACTCCATGAAGTTCATGATGCCGAGAACATAGACAACTTGCTGAGGAAGCTGCCGGCAGTAAATGGAGGCAGCCTAGGCTTGGAAGCATGCAGGCAGTACTAAGCAAAGATGTGGGCTTCTGATTGCCTATGCAATCCCTTTACAGACTGTAGCATGTCAATGCGTATTCAAACACTGGACATGCAATTACAAGATGTAATGTTTATTCTGCTAGTCTTGCTATCACTTTGGTCAGAACGGTCCCAGCTTGTCTCTTAGTTCTGCGTGGAGGAATCTCAGTCTCTACTTTTTGCCATCCTGTCTCATAGCTCTAAGCTTGAACTTCAGAACAGGGAGTGAAGTATCAAGATTATAAGGATTCTTGGCAATGAGCTGAGTGCATTTTGAATTGAGATGTACAGGAGCCCTTGGGTAATCATGACTGTATTATCCCAGTTTAAGGAAATGTTTTTGGGGTTTCAAGGTGATATGAGATGGGCTTGATTGCAGAGGGGCCTATTTTAGTAAAGTACACCTCCTGATATTTCCGTGAAAGAATTAGCTAGAGTGGAAAGACCCTTGCTGAATGTCAGCAGTGTCATCTAGGGTGGAGGTTTAGATGGAGTAAGAGGAAGAAAAATCCTAACGTTTATTAGAGTGAGTAGTCCTTCCTAGCCTGCAAACATAGCTGTCTTCTTTCTGCATATCAGCAACTGTGGGCTGAGCTGCCCTGAAATGCCTCCCCAGCCCTGATGCATTCGACTTTCAGAACTGTGAACAAAATAAATCTTTTCTTTCTTGAGATATTTTGCTTAGGCATTTGGTTGCAGCAATGAAAACCTGACTAACACAGCCGTCAGAATTTATTTAGATGGATATTTGGCAGTAATGTATATTTGTGAAATGACTTTTAGTGCCTTTAGTGAATATTTTGTGCTTTCTCTTCACATATAAAAATATCATCTTTCAGTCATTGATTTGGAAAAAAATCAACTGGGTGTTGTATGGCAGGGACTACTCTCAGCATAGGGAACAGTATGCTGAACAAAACACAGTGTCTGAGCCTTCTAGTGTCATATTGTGAGATGGGAGATGAAAATCGTTTATATAGATAGTTTAGTAAGTTCTAGAAGATGATACCAAAATGCTTCAGAAGAAAGGAAAGCCCAGAGCAGAGGGAAGCAGAGGGAAGGGAGCAGAGGGGAGGGGAGCAGAGGGGAGGGGAGAAAAGGGGAGGGAGCAGAAGGAAGGGGAGCAGAGGGAAGGGAGCAGAGGGGAGGGGAGCAGAGGGGAGGGAGCAGAAGGAAGGGGAGCAGAGGCGAGGGGAGCAGAGGGGAGGGGAGCAGAGGAGAGGGGAACAGAGGGGAGGGAAGCAGAGGGGAATGGGGAAAGAGAGGAGGGGACCAGAGGCGAGGGGACCAGAGCAGAGGGAAGCAGAGGGGAGGGGAGCAGAGGGCAGGGGAGCAGAGGGCAGGGGAGCGGAGGCAAGGGGAGAAGAGGCAAGGGGAGAAGAGGCAAGGGGAACAGAGGGGAATGGGGAAAGAGAGGAGAGGAGCAGAGGGGAGGGGAACAGAGGGAAGGGGAGCAGAGGGGAGGGAAGCAGAAGGGAGGGAGCAGAGGGGAATGGGGGAAGAGGGGAGGGAGCAGAGGGGAATGGGGGAAGAGAGGAGGGAAGCAGAGGGGAGGGAAGCAGAGGGGAGGCAGAACAGTCTGCACTCTGCCCCATCTGTATGGACGAATGGATGATCACCATACATCATATTGTGAGGACGACATGTGAGCACAACCTTTAAGAAGCTCTGGAGCTTTGTGAGGAAATTTTGCAGACCAAGGGTACAGAGGGCGAGGAGCACACAGCAGGAAGAGTGAGGGACAACAGCTACACAGTCATAAGGACCCTGTGAATCACTGTGAGAAACATGTCTTTTACTGAAGGACGGGGGTGTTCAGGTGTTTAAGATGGAGTCTCCATTGTTAATGGCACTGCTTAGCTCATTTCATATGGAGAACTGAGATTTACCTTTATGTTTCTGTTTTACCGTGTTAACAAGAGTTGGTATTAATCTACTCTTCTTGTTTCTTTTTTTTCTGGGGTACTTTTTTTCTTCCAGTTTTGCTGGAATCCACTGAGAAAGCTTCCTTTCTTAGGATTCTGTGTAGTAAAATTCAGATGTAGAACAGAAAAACAGTTGCACTCTCTCCCTTTCCTGGAAGAAATGCAAAGTAGAGTCTGTGGAAATTTTATTCTTACCTAATAAAATAAAGAGCTGAAATGATTTTTACTGACAATCTTTATTCAAATTCAGCAGATTAAAAGTATTTATTGGGCATCTGCTGTTTGATTCTTACCTAAAAATATTCTTGAAATTATAATAAACAGCTAATTAGCTGATATCTGTCTCAAAACCCTGTTTGATTGTATAAGACACTTTATTTTAATTAGCATACAACACGTTATGTATGATTATGGCATTTTCAAGAAAAATTGTTTTGGCGAATTTTCCTTCTCTTCTATCTACCACCTTCCCTCCCGCTCCTCTCAAATGCACTTTGACTTCACAGGTGTCTGTCCTCGGCCTGCCTTTCCCTACTCAGCTTCTCTCTTCACCCTCTACCTCATTTTTCTAGTTTTTAAGGCTTTAGTCACATAAACTACATTTCCCCCATGTGGCTTGTGGTGAGAAATACGATCCAGGATAGCCATCCACAAGACAAAGTCCTTATGTTAATGAAAACCTGTGGTTTTGGTCTTTCGGGGTTTGGGTATCATACATTAAAGCACTTGCTTCTTTGTTTCCTCTCTGGCATCCCACACATCACTGTGTTCAGCTTTACACTTTCACATATGTTAGAACTGCCTGTAGATTATCAGTGTTTTCAGTAACTGAGAAAGTTCCGAAGCTAGAGCTGGGGGCTGCCAGCCTCAGCAGGCTTTATAAGCTGACATCATGGCTGCCACGCGCCTGACTTCTGTATCGTTTTTGTAGCTCAGCACCTTGACGGGAACCTTGGACCCTATTGAAATGTTTTCAGTGTTAAGAGCCAAGATTCTTGACTGAATATGGAAGAATCAGTGGGTATTTTTCCCACGTGGCCTCTGGTGAGAAATGTAGGTCATGATTGGCACCCACATTTATTACTCAAGTTTTTAACAAAACCCAGTTTGTTTGTTAATGACATACTGCCAGCATCCTTGGTGTCTCCAGGGTTAGGAGCAAACTGATATGAGAAGGCTGCTTGGAGCTTTGCAGTTAGAAATTAAATACTGAGAAACCTATAGAAATAATTAGGTTGGTTTTTTTTCCCAAAATTCCCCCACAAAAGAAAATTAGTAAATCATAGGAAAATTATAATTCTCTAGTATTCTTGAAAGACATGATTTTGATTTATTTCTATCAGTTTGGTCTCCATTTTATCAGATCTGTAACAGCATTACCTTACATTGCTGTTATGTTGGAGCCATTAGGATGAGAAAGAGAGCATGCTCTGAATAGCCTTGAAAGAACGAATGCCCTGGATCTTCCTAGTGGGCTGAGACTCTGCGTGTCTGCTGCTTACTAAAGTAGACACTGTCCACAAAAGGAGTGGGACATGCATTGCGTTTATCTGCTGCAGACTGTGACTCACGTTTAAGAGAACAGAGATCACTGTGTCTAAGGTCATGTTCACTCGACCTAAAAGGCATCATCAGTTCTAGCTGATTTATGAGGCAGAGGAACAGGGCTGCCAGCCTTCAAACACGGAGGCCTCCAGTCCTTCCCTACGCCAAAGAATTGCCTTCCTTTGACTTGAATTATAATGCTTTTCAATGACTACATTCGGGATGCCTTTTCTTCAGTTTGAATTTATTGGATAGCTCCAAGATTCAGTATTTTAGTACACAAAATCTGAGTTATGAAAATAATAGGAGCACGGATTTATGCACACAGATTTTCATCACATCATTAATCACCATTATGATAAGGAAACTGGTTAAGTTTGCTAAGTTCTTGATAGTAGGACTATCTGATTAATTCAATAAATAAAACATGCCGAGGATATTGATAGGGAGGAGACAAGGAATACTTTCATTGCAACATTTACTTAAACAGGCTGTGAACAAACCTGCAGATGTCATAGGCCAGTTACTGGAAACACAGTGCATATACACAGAGGAAATATGAAAATAATATGAAACAGTATGAAAGCTGAACATCCTTGGGTTGTAGAATTTTGAAGGACTGCATTTTCTCTTCTATATTGTTTTGCATTTTCTGACTTCTTGAGTGTGAGGATTACAAATGAGCTAGCAGGCTGCCATACCTATCTGGCTTCTTACACAGACTCTGGGGAGCCAAACTCCAGGCTTCATGTTTTGCACAGCAAGCCCGTTATCCACTGAGCCACCACCTCAGCCCCAAATGAATTCGTTTTCACATGTGGAAGGGTTGAGAAAATGTATCTCTAATGTACTCATAGGAAGTCATTTGGGGGATACCTTCATTAGAATAAGAATAACAGTCAAGAAAGGAAGACATATGAGTGCTATAAAAGACAAGTAAAATAAAGTAAAAAGAAAATCTTGGTTACACAGCAGGTCCCAAAAGCAGCTGGCTTAGCTTAAAACAGAAAGATGCTGAGCAACCGGGAAAAAAAAATCCTCAAATAAGCAACTAGCAAAATTTCTCATTGGTATTTGAAACAAGTCAATGAAAGAGAACTCAAAACGAGATAACAGATAGGCGTTGCCTTCATTATTATTAATTTCTGTAGGAATTATTCAGGCCTGCAGATTGAGACCTCTTAGATTTCTTTCTGGTTGAAGATAGAAGCTGCTGCTGACTCTGCCTGTGTGTCCTTGGGTGGGTGGGAGGCTCCTCGAGGTGACTTCCCCTGAAGGCAGACTTCTCTCGACCTTATGCTTAGCATCCCTCCTGAGACATCTGCAGTTTCCTGACTCCATCCAGATGTCATGCCAGGCCTGCAGTCTCTTCTACTTGCATTCTATTCTATAGAATGTGATCTGCTGGAGACTTTCCCTGTCTCAGGACGGCAGCACCCTGACAGCAGAACCCGGAACTCTTTTTACAGAGAGATGCCCTTTCGCATTGAGTTTTGCCATTTCCCCGGCACCGTTGTCTTTGCACAAGAGAGAAGCCAATGTTCTGCTTCTCCTTAACAAAGTAAGAACTCTCTACTTCTGCTTCTTCATTGCTAATTCATTTATTCGGCAGTTACAAGAATCTGAACATGTACAAATGACATTGTCACTCAGGGCAAGGTGGTAGAGTAGAGCAACAAGCAGTGTTCTGATTCCCTGCACTGCCAGACATCAAAGAGTCCCCCACCTCCAGTGTTTGTAATTGAACCCAGAGTCTTGCATGCGTTAAACACACACACACACACAGTCTGCCACCGAACCATAATCCTAACCTGATTGTTTTTTTATAACCAAGCTTGGTGGTGAAGAATTTTGTTTTAGGAGGAATGGTTAAAAAGAAACAGAAGCATGTACATTCTTCAGACATTTTCTTTCTAAAATATTTATTTTATTCTATGCGTATGGTAGTATTGCCTGCATGTATGTCTGTGCACCATATGCATGCAATGCCGTGGAGGTCATAAGAGAATGTCTGATCCCTTGGAGCTGGAGTTACAGAGTTGTGAGCCACCATCTGGGTTCTGGGAACCCAACCCAGTCCTCTGGTAGAGCATCAAGTGCTCTTATCTGCTTTGGGTCATTTCTTCAGCTCCTGTCCTTTTCTTTTTGAGAATTATTTATTTTCATTTCTTTATATGAGTGTTTTGCTTGTGAGTGTGTGTCTGTGTATGTGCATGCAAGTGTGTGTGTGTATGTATGCATGTGCACCACATGTGTGTCCGTTACCAGTGGATGTCAGAAGAAAGCATCTCATTCCCTTGAGCTCGAGTTAAAAATGACTGTGAGTCACCATGTGAGTGATGGGAATGGAGCCTGGCCATCTGCAAGAACAGCAAGTGCTCCTAGTGCTGAGCTGAGCCATCTCTTCAGTACCGCAGATTCTTAAGCTGACAGAGGGTCTTTCAGAGGCACTCTAAATAGAGTCAGAAATCACCAGAGTTTCAGACAGAAGACTTGTGATGAGAACATCAGATATGTCTGGTTTAAGAAGTGATTGAGTACCACCAGATTTCATCAATTGATTTTATCATTTGTGGAGAAAAGTAAGGAATTGGGTGGGGAGAGAGTCCATAGATTGTTTGGCTACATTGATGATTATATTCACAATAGACATGGAATTAACGTTAAAAATGATCATAGTTAATTGTCATGAGTAACCTGCTATGCCAAGACCTGTTTTAAGCATTGCCGTATTTTTAACCAACCCAGTGGAGACTGTAAATATTTATTTTATAAACTGAAGACACGGACTTAAAAGATTACCAACTCAAGGATAACACTGTCTTTCTGACGTACTGTTAAACAATCATCGACAAAAGAGCATTTATCAAACATGCATGAGGGATACAGGATAAAAGTGGCAGCATCTTGCACAACTAGCTCTTAGAGAAGACAGAGAAGCTGTTGCTGGGTGGTGGTCCATGGGTGCACAGCGCATGCTCATCTCTGGGCTTCTTTAGAGGGAAAGGCTCTTCCAGATCTGCTGGTCACACTTGCTTTGTGTTTTCATAATTGTATCTGTATTTTTACATTATGTTTGTATGCTTCTGTAACTTCCTTTTTTACTCCTTGTTCTGAGATTCATCTGTGTTGTTGCATGGGACTGTGAATTATTCCCCCTCATTGAGATATTAAGTTCTACAGGATAAAATTGTCATAATTTACTTACCGATTTGCTCTTGGATAAAGTTTTACCATTTCAGAGACTGATAAATCACCCTTGTGTCTTTGTTGTATGCCAGTGTATGTATGCGTTGAACTGCTTGCTTACAGCCAGCACATGTGCTTACACTGTGCTATGTACTGCCGACTGTTCTGTTTTGTTTTTGTCAACTAGACCCAAGTTAGAGTCATCTGAGAAGAGGAAGCCTCAACTCAGAAAATATCTCCATAAAATACGGCTGCAAGTATGCCCGCAGCACATTTTATTGGTTAATTATTGCTGTGGGAGTGCCCATCTCATAGTAGATGGAGTCACTCCTGGAAAGAGGTCCTGAGCTGTGTAAGAAAGCAGACTGAGGACCATCCCTCCATCACAGTTCACTACACACAGGTGAGGTCAGTAGTGGGCATCACCCCCGCCTCATCATTCTTTGATTAGAACTCCAAGGCCTCTGAAAAACCCCTCATAGAAATATTTTCTTACTTGCAGGGTCTAAGCCCTGAATACTGAAACAGGTGCTCCATTTGTTTAGCTCTGTCATGATTTATTTTGTTCTCTTGATTATTGTATTGAACCATGGCTTGTGTTTATATTGACATCTGTGGACTCTGCTGTGGTTGGGTATTGCTCCATGCAGTGGGCTGGATGCTAGAGATTCAAGAACATTCTTTGCCTCCCTGAAATTTGGAACCTGGTGGGCTTTTCACCAGTATATGCCTGTTTAAGTATTCTCTGTTTCTAAGGCAAGGTAATCTACATTTTTGGGGGGCATTCCATGTCTGATGGTCACTTACTATTAACAGAATAATATGGATGGATTTTGTGGTGTTAATTGACATTCATTCATGTATTATTTATTGGCTGTGTATGTGTGTTTTTGTGTGTCAATGTAGAGGTCAGAGAACATCTTTTAAGAATTAGTTATCACTTTTTACTATGTGTTCCCAGCAATCGAACTCAGGCCATCTGGTTTGATTTTGTATGTCTAATCTTTGGGAATGAGAAAGTAACATGAGGTAACTGATGGTCCCAGATTCTGTGACGTCATGCCAATCACTCTTCAGGGCATCTGGAAATGGTCACAGATATCTATCTGATCATGAGATATAAGGATAATGGTGGGGAATACACTGACTTGCATGCCTTAATCCATTTTCATGTTTTCAATATGTTCTATTGCTAGTGAACTCAGTTTGTTTTGGGTTTTATGTCATTTCTACATCAGACATTTTTGCATAGAGCAATTTCTGTGCTTTGTTTCAAGTGCATCATGTTTAGGGGTGCAGAGATTTTTCCTTCTTTGGCAGCTGTCAGAGCACATGCCATCCCATGCTAGTGCACACATGCACAGATCTCAGAGCATATGCCATGCTCATGCTAGTGCACATGTGCACAGATCTCAGAGCACATGCCATCTTCATGTTAGTGCTCATGTGCACAGATCTCAGAGCATATGCCATGCTCATGCTAGTGCACATGTGCACAGATCTCTGAGCACATGCCATCTTCATGTTAGTGCTCATGTACACAGATCTCAGAACATATGCCATACTCATGCTAGTGCACACGTGCAGAGATCTCAGAGCATATGCCATGCTCATGCTAGTGCACATGTGCACAGATCTCAGAGCACATGCCATCTTCATGTTAGTGCTCATGTGCACTCTAGAGTCTCGTATACGGTACGAGTACGATCACGTGTACACGTGTCTACTCAGAGCACATGCCATCTTCATGTTAGTGCTCATGTGCACAGATCTCAGAGCATATGCCATGCTCATGCTAGTGCACATGTGCACAGATCTCTGAGCACATGTCATCTTCATGTTAGTGCTCATGTGTACAGATCTCAGATAATATACCATGCTCATGCTAGTGCACATGTGCACAGATCTCAGAGCATATGCCATTCTCATGGTGCTGCACACATGCACAAATCCCAGAGCGCATATCATCATCATGTCAGTGCAATCATGAACAGATCTGTTAGGCTTTCTGAGTCCCTACTGATACTTTTCATCTCAGAAGCCATACCTCTGTCTGACCACATCTTGACTCAGTTTCCACAAACTAAGAGGAGAAGACCTCAGGGCAGAGATGAACTACATGCACAGGATGGAGAATCATGTAGCACCTAAGAACATTTTTGACAGAATATTAATATCAGGGGAAAACTGTTATGGCAATATACTAAATGAACCATCAAACAGATGGCTACAGTAACCATTCTGTTACTAATATCACTGAGAAATTGAGAAGTAAGTGTTATATACATTTTCTTTTCCTCTTTTAAGTCCTCTAAAATTCACACATATTCCTATTTTTCTATTTGGAGCTAAATTTTCTAAAAATAAATATCTTCACTTTAATGATTGAAAATTTAATATTTGCATATAATGTTTTTGATAAACTCCACCCCACTTACCACTTTTCCAACTCCTCCCATAATCCCATTGCCACATTACCTCCAATTTCATGTGCTCTCATCTTCTTTTTCGCTTTAAACCTCTGGAATCCACTTAACACTGCTAGTATGTGCAGGGGCATTGGGTATTTTACTAAAATACATGCAGCTTCTCAGAGCTGCATTCCCGAGGAAACCGGACTGCCTCCCTGCAGCCATTAATTCTCAAGAGTTCATTAGCTAGGGGTGGAACCTCCTGACCTCCCCTCTTCTTGTTGGATGTTGTCTGGCTTGCTTTTGTTTAAGTCTTGTGCATGTAGTTACAGCTGCTATCAACTCCTGTGTTTGTCCTGTCGTGTCCATGACCACTCTTTCTCTGGAGTCATGCATTACCTCTGTTTCTTACTCTTTCTTCTCCATCTTCCCTGATGATCTCTGAGCCTCCGGAGAAGACAGTGTGATACAGACGTCTCATTTAGGGCTAAGCACTCTGCAGTCTCCTCTGTTCACTGAGCAGACGCGAATCTCTGTGTTAATGGCTTTCGCTTGTGTCGTCTGCTGTGCGAGGCAGCTTCTCTGATGAGGCTGAGAACTATGATTACATGTGGTTATAATAAGACTTGAGGTATCAGTGTACTGTTATATCTAACAAAATAACAGCAGCAGGCTCTCCCCAAGACCTGGTCTCAGGGTCTTTGCTTTGTTAACAGTGCTTGGAATAAGTTCCATTTTGTGGAATGACTCTTAAATCCAACCAGAGCCTGGCTGGTACTCTATAATGTTTGTCCCACTGTAGCAGTGTAGGCATAGCTTGCCAGACTGATTGTTAGTGCAGCATACAGTTGAGTGAGGTTGATGATTGCTTTACTCCCCTGTAGCACACATAGAACCTTCTAGAACTATGAAAACTACCTAGTAGGGATGAAATGTCCATGCCAGTAGCAGCTGAATTTCCCCATGTGCTATGACTTAATTTAGGAAAATAAGTGTCAGATATAAAACTAAAATAAATGGGATTGTGAGACAGTCTAGGATCCCACAAGGTGGAGAGAACTGACTTCTGTGAGTTATCCTCTGGCACGCATCCATACATGCAGGTAGTGGACAACACATGCACATGCACACACACACACACAGATACAAACACACATACACAGTGGGGGAGAAAGAGAGAGAGGAGAGAGAGAAAGAGTGAGAGAGAGAAAGAGAGAGGAGAGAGGAGAGAGAGAGAGAGAGAGAGAGAGAGAGAGAGAGA
>LOEQ01003559.1:18002-56602 GCA_001685075.1 Bramus lutescens | reverse complement strand
ATTGTGTAAATGTACCACATCTTCTTTATCCATTCTTTGGTCAAGGGGCATTTATGTTGTTTCCAGGTTCTGGCTATGACAAACAATGTGGCTATGAACAGAGTTGAACATATGTCCTTGTGGTACAATTGAACATCCTTTGGGTATATACCCCAAAGTCATATTTCTGGGCCTTGAGGAAGGTTGTTTCAACATCCTTAACCATGAGAGAAATGCAAATCAAAAAAACTTTGAGATTTCATCTTGCACCTGTAAGAATGGCCAAGATCAAAAGCGCTGATGACAACTTATGCTGGAGAGGATGTGGGGTAAAGAGAACACTCCTGCATTGCTGGTGGGAGTGCAAGCTGGTACAGCCCTTTTGGATATCACTATGGCGATTTCTCAGAAAACTAGGTACCAGCCTTCCCCAAGTCCTTGTTTCCTTTGTCCATCATCATGTTAGATGTTATCTATGGAGCCCAAAGTCAAAGAAATCTGTAATGTGAAGGCAACTTGTAATTTTCACAGAAATGTGGCTATTGTCACTGCTGTTCTTTAATGTGGAGTAATTTCAAGTGTGGACAGCTTTCTCAAACATGGTGATGGAATTTGTGCTCAATGCTGAAGTTGAGTTGGATAAAATACGGTCCATTAAGTAGCACCCATTTAGGATGCCAGACACCTACTTCATCCCTCCAGAGTTTTAGCTGAGAATATGATTTGCTTTTAACACAAGGGAAAAAAGTATCTGAGTCTAAAACAACATTCTGCTGTGTACCACAAAGTAATTACATCATTTTACACCAATTTGTATTTCTTTTCCCTATATAAGCCTGTTGGTTTTGAAAGCATACTAAGTGAAATTTCTTCAGCATATCTAATCTTGTTCCTTCTCTCTTTCCTTCCCTGCAACCTTCTTTTATTTCCTTCCTTCCCTCTCACTTTTCTTCCTTTCTCAGGATTTCATCAAACCTGCTATACAGCCAAGGCTAATCATCCTCTTTTAGCCCCTTGAGGGCAGCAACTGTAGGCATGAGCCACCACACTCTGGCTTTCTCTAGCCTTTAATACGTATTCAGTGTACATGGTAGACAATAATACACTAACAAGGGAACCACCTCTTTTGTAAGAGTTAAATTTCTAACCCATGTTTTTGGTACTGGAAGGGAGGCACACTCAAACTCAGCAACAAGACTTTGGCATTTTAAACCAGGCATTTATTTGAATAATTTTTATTTTTAGATTTCAAGTTTAGAATTAGGTTCAGTTCTAAAGAGAGGACAGGGAATTTCTACATATGGTGGAACATTCCCTCTGTTTTAAACAACACCAATAATTAATTATGCAATATTAATGCATCATTCATTAAAGCTTATAATTTATTCATGTGTCCTGTGTTTTATTTGATATAACTGATCTGAGAATCACATTCAGGATGCCATATGACATTTACTTGTCACAGCTTCTCAATGTCTCTTAACCATGGTATTTCTCTGCCTCTTGGTTTGGTGACCTTGGTAGTCTTGAGGATGCCAGCTTAGACATTTTGTAGAATATTCTTTAACTTGAAATTGAATGAGAAGATTTTATGATTTCATAGGAATTGTGGGTTTTCAGGGGAAAGAGAAAGGAAAGCGAGGTTTGTTTTTATCCTATCATGGGGGCAGATGCTATGAACATGATTGATTTATCTTTGGCAAAAGTAGACTTTTCATCCCCTGCCCCAAGTTCTACTTGCTAGGCATTTTCACTGCAAAACTACCTCTGATCTACACCTTTTATGTTTCCTTTACTTGGAATACATCTCGCCTCCTTGATTTTTTTACTCAGCATTAATTTTCATCACTATGGACTCATGAATACCAACTTAAATCCATGTTCTAGTCCAGTATACCAATAGTCGTTTAAATCACCCAAGCTTTGACTGAGGGAGGCACTTTCTCTTGGTTCCTACACCCTTCTGGTAAAGTCACATCAATTGATTCCCTGGGGCTTTGGTTTTATTTCTGAGAATCTTCTTATTTTCTGCCCCTTGTAGATGTTCTAGACTAGAGTGATCCAGTAGAATTCTTGTTGCAGTCCTACAAGCAGCCATTTCTTTAGAGCCCAGGTTCTGTCTATTACAAAATCGAATGGGAACAAGTCTTAGATGTTTGTTTTTATGTTTTGAACTTTCAGTGTGCAGTTGACAAAGAATTGTGTGCACACACTTGCCTGGGGACATGCACACACATATTTATATCTGCACAAACCTTCATTTACACAGAGCTCTACTAAATTCCTACTGATAACCCCATCATCATCCATGAATCCTTCTAGTTTCTCCTCTTGCTTTGCTTCAAAGTCCCACTCCAATAGCCTGAGTCTTTGTAGATAACTCCTACCATTGCTGTTTGTTTAATTGTTCATCTTTAGTTTATGATTATTGCTGTGCCTGAATAATTGTTGTTGTCCTGTGAACGCATCTGTCATTTAGAGAAGGATGCTTATGTTTGTCCTCTTTAGCCTTTGGCCTCAGTCTTCATTCAGTTTCAAAGTCACATACATGAGTACCTTTCCCTAGCTGCTTCAATGCATTTATTCCATATATTTATAATAATCTTAGATTCTTCAATGATATTCTACATTACTGCTTGGATATCCTGACATCTATAATTTATTTTAAAGTTTAAATTTAAAAACTATGGTGGTTTGAAAGATATTGGCCATTATAAGCTCCTAGGTTGGAATATTTGATCCCAGTTGGTAGAACTGTTTGGGAAGGATCAGTAGGTGTGGCCTTGTTGGAAAAGGTGTGTCCCTGAGGGGAAGGTTTCAAATGGTCACACCAGACCTAGTGCATCCTCTTTGTCTCCTGCTGTGTCTCAAGATGTGAGTCCTCAGCTACTGCTGTGAGCCCAATTAAATGGTTTTCTTTTGTAAGATTTTTCTGGTCATGTTGTCTCTTCACAGCAATAGAAAATAAGGCAAAAATTTACATATCTGGAAACTTCTGTATACTGTATTTTATAGAAATTTAAAATTTATGATGTTATAAATATCATTACAGTACCATACAGTTTAACCAACCCCTCTAATATTGTCTATTTTACCTATTTCTTACCCCCCATGCCTTTTGAGCCATAGGCAAACACTGATTTTTTAAAATGGCTCAATTGTTTTACCTTTTCCAGAACCCCCCACAGATGGGATCATGCAGTATTCAGTGTTACACACCAGCTCTTTCATTTTTCTTTACATTCTTATGCGTCTGGTCATAGACTGATAGTTCATTTCCTGTTTGTTCAGCAAGTACTCCTTTGTACAAATATCATTACCACTTACATAAATTATTAATTATAGATAGTTCTTTTCCCTAACAAGTTCTCCAAACACAGTATTTTAATGTGAGTATGATTTTATCTGTATCCTACATATTTTGATAATATTTTCAATTCACCATTTAAAAATTTTCCCTGGTGTCTCTTTTGAACCATACCATCTGTATGTGTTACATAGAAACGTACTGTTTACTAAGCCAGCTAATTTAAGGTTTTGCATTTCTTTTATTGGTTTCCAGTTTAATTCCTTCTTAAAAATCTGTTAACATGCTGTGTATGGTTTAATAAAATATTCACATGTATACTAAAGGGAACTTGAGAAATGAATTCTTTGTTGTGCCATAGAATTGTGTATCATGGCCATGTTAAGTTGACTGATTATGTGTATGGTTCAAACATTTTCTGCAATTCCTACTTGTGGTTTGATTATTACTGAAAAAAGTGAACAGCTGAGGTCACATTGTGTGTTTCTTCTGCAGCTCTTCAGCTTTTGCCTCAACATGTTATGTCTCCATATTAGGTAAATACATACTAACAACAGGTATGTTCTCTTATTATAAAACACCTATTTTTATTTGTTTTTTTAAGTTAGTAATTGCCTTTATATTTATAAAAACACAGTCATGTGACTCAAAAGGGGCTTTAAGCGTACATTTATTATATATAGTATATAGCCTTAGCAAAATATCAAATGAAAGAGAAGAACAAAGGATAGAACCAAAAAAATTACAACACATCAAACCAAAACAAAGAAAAGTATAATCTCAAAAAAAAAAACTGCTGACCCCAAACCAAACAAACAAAGTTAAGCTAAACAGCATTTTCTGGATGCTGATTTGGTGGCAGTTGCCTATATCCTGTGGCTGTCCTTGAACACATAGCAGGAACGCAGCCACTGACTGTAATAACATTTTTAAGACAAGTACAGCAATGCCATTCTGGGGCTTCAGGGTCACACCCTGGCTAAGGTTAACCCTATAATAAATTGGTAACGGTATGATTCTTTCAGCCAACATGTGTCTGCAAGCATAATGAAGGCCAAAAAAGGATATGGGGAGCAACAGCTGTCCAAAGACATAAAAGCTCATGGTGATATCCTCTCTACATCCTTTCTCAGGCCAGTCTGCTTCAAACAAGGCCACGAAACAAGGAAATCTGCAGTTGATGAACCAACAACTAAGACAGCTGGAGAGGGACTTTTGTTATCTCTGTAGAGCATTAACTTCAGCATCACAAGGGCATGACATGGAGTAGCTTCAGCAGTGGACTGGAGAGAATAGGATGCTTCTTGGTGTGGTCAGTCTGGATAGCAGAATGACATCAACACAACCTCTGTTGACATAGCTCCCTTTGCATATGAAGGACTGAGGGCTCAGTCAGCTTACAAAGATTCATAGCAATAAACTTTCAGAGTAACTATGAGTAGAATCATATCCTTCATACATGTTATGTCCCTCACTGGGACAGCTTGCTGGTGGATGTCAGGGTTCTGCATAATTCCTGGTGAGTCTGTTTTGAACCTCAAGCTATTTTTTTTTTCTAATGGTTTCTTTACTCCAGAAATAGTGAGTCAATAGACCCATGATTCAGAGATAGATCTGCAGGGAGGTTGATATTTGCTTCACTGGTGGGTGAGTTTACAGCTAGAAGAGGAGGCAACCTTGATCATAGAGTGGAGAATGTCCGAGGCTCTGGTTGACTGTGGCTTATTTCAGCTTTCTCAGTTATCTGAAAGGATGCTGTGACACTTAGTGTTCCTTCTGCAGCAGCTCCGTTGGCAGGAGGCACTCATCCTGTGCTAAGGGTTACTCTACCCCCCATTGCAGTTTTTTTGACTGCATCTGGGAGACAATGAAGTGATGCTGCAGTTTTACTGCTAAGTGCTTTTTCCTGGGTTCCTAGTTCCCTCTGCTTCATTGGCACTGAAATAGTTCCTCCATTTTTTGCTACTTCTACTGTTGCTGGTTTTGGATGCTGCTGGTTTCTTCTTCTTGGTCCTTACAGAGCACTTCCAAATTCACCAAGTGGTGGTTCAGGAGGACACAAACTTCCAGAAGTTTTATGTTCTCTTGCCTCAAAGTGTCCACCTTCTTTCTTTAGCTGAGTCTGCTTCATCAGTAGCTGGCTCAATCACAATAGAAGCCCATCACCTTGGTCATTTCACTGAATTTCTGTGAGACCTCAATGTTCTCACTCTTCAGGATCTGCAGGTCTGATATGATCTGCTTATGCTCCATCTTGAGCTTCTCATAGGAAGGATTTGGCCTGTGGGGAGGCCTATTGTTGAAGAATCCTTCAGTGATGAGGATCAGGGCATCTTGCAACTCATTTCTTTGGCTGGTCATAAACTGCAGCTGAATCGTCAGACTCTTCACCTTCTGCTTTACCTGCTTCTTGGTGAGGAGGGTTGGGGTGGGTGGTGGCTCCTTGGAAGCCCTTCACCCTCCTCTGGACCATTTCTTTCTTGATATTTTACACTGAGGCTGAAGGCCAACTTTCTTCAGCCTCTCTCTGGTCTCTCTCCCCTCTATAATCTCTCATCCAAGTAGACTCCATAGTCTTTCCAACATGTTCTTGGGTGAACTGTAAAAGACACTGAAGTAACTCTTCAAGGGAAGTTGATGTACAACACAGGTGACAACAGAAGGGATTCCAGGGCTCTGCAGGATACAACAGAATGTCCAGTGAAGAGACCACTGATGTTACAGGGAACTGACATTTCCTCCCTACTAACCAGCTTTCCTAACAACTTGCCAGAAGTCAGGTTTCCCTTTCTCCTGATACACAAAGATCTCCTCCTTCAAAGTCAGAGATCTCTCTCTCTCTAATTGAAAATCCCTCTGTATTTTCCATGTAGGAAACTGTTTATCTCCTACTGAAATTATATGTCCAGAAGGTAACAGTATTACAGAAATTTCTGTGGGTTATAATTCTCCACAAGTACCTGCATCTCCTAATTCCCAAGAAATTAAGACTTGATGGCAATTGGAAAGACACTTTTTAAACAACTTCTTGGTAAGGAGCCTACAGAAATTACTATGCTACTAGATAACATGCAGGTCATTAGATTCACATTGATAAATACTGGCAGATTGCATTAGCATGTTGCCCAAGATCTATAGAAAATCACTACCCAAAGAACCCACTTTTATGAGTTTTTGAAGTCCATGGGTATTACCAAAAATTACATATAAAAATCCTGTAGAGATTGCTATCAATGCACTTACAGAGTGTTCTTACAAAGGACAAGGAAAGCTCCTCTTTTTATTTCTGATAACTTCCCTTCTTCTGTTTTTTCTGAAGCTAACGTAGCTAGTCCAGCTTTGTTCACTGTCTATTTACTTCCCACCTTTCTCTGTTTTCATTTATACAATGTGGGATTTTTATTGGTAACATATCCTTAGGTCTCCCCCCTCACTTTGATTTTGCTTGATTTTTAATAGGTACATGTAGAGCATTCATAGTCACTGTGACTATTGATGCGTTTAGATTGAGATTTACTATGTTTGCAAATATCTTCTATTTTTTTAAATCATTTTTATCCTTTATTTTTTGCATCATCTTTCCCTGTCTGGTATTGTGAACACTTTATACTTCCTTTAAGTATTTTTAGTGGATAGGGTTCACCATTCATTTATGTTGTTATTGTCTTTGGAGTTTTTGTTTTCTTAAATCAAAGGCTTACTGTGTAGCCCAGCTGATATTAAAGTTGTCGTAGTCCTCCTTCCTCAGCATACAGAGGCTGGTATTTTAGATATTAGCCATCTATCATGTTCATCTCATTATAATTAATCTGCATTCAATTTCAATTAATATTATTACTGTATCGTAAATATATTTTATGTGTCCCCAATGTATGCTCCCATACCTTTAAAATTTCAATATTTTGTTGATTCTTTGAGAATTTTATACATGCATACATACATATACATAATTCATAGACATAATATATGTTCTTATTATATTCATCCTCTACTCCTCTTCATAAATCCTCCTAGGTCCATCACCTATCTCCCTATCACTACCAACACTCTATTTTGTATTTTTTCTCTTCTGTCCCCCCTAGTCTTATAACCCAGAATTCAACTGGTCCTGCCCATATGCTCATGGTGTGGGGACATCCACTAGAGCATGACTGATTGGGGCCACACCCTTAAAAACTGACTTTCTGTGGATAGGAAATATTAACTATACTTTCTATTCTTTCTAACAGAGCCAATAGGATAATTGTCTATTATATTTGACAAGCAGCTCTGATTTATCTTACAGAATAAAAGATGTTTATTATCCTCTGTTATTCCAGATTTTATTTTGTAGATTTAATTTATCTACAGAAATACCCTCCTCTCTTTAGAATTTTTGTAAACAAAACAAATCAGTTTGCAATCAATTATTTCAATTTTGTTTACTCATCACTATTTAATTTTCTTGAAAGTAATTTGGTTGGGTACAAAATTCTAGATTTGTCCTTTCATTTTTCTTCTACCATTTGTAATACTTCATTTCCTTTGTTTACATGATTTCTAATTAGAAATTTGATATAACTTGTGCCCTTGTTTCTGTAAAGGTAAAACATTTGTCTGGCATCTGTATATTTCTTTTCTTTAAATAAGGCATGTCAAAGTTTAGTGCTGGCTGGGCTTCCCAAATCTGTGGTTTGGGGCTTGTCATTAAATTTAGAAAACTGATGACCCTTATTACTTTGAATATTTCTCCTGAGTTTTCTCTTTCCTTATTTCAGTGGTGTGTAGTTTTATGCCTTTGATCTTGTTTCACAGTTTTTGGTTAATCTGTTCTTGTATTCAAGCTTATTGAACTTTTGTAGCCTTATAGTTTATGTATTGAGAAACCATCAACGATACTTTTCATTCCTTTTATGTGATTTTGACTTCTAGCATG
The DNA here is from genome assembly GCA_001685075.1 of Bramus lutescens. NCBI lineage: Eukaryota > Metazoa > Chordata > Mammalia > Rodentia > Cricetidae > Bramus > Bramus lutescens. Next base: position 48,401 of record LOEQ01003559.1, on the reverse strand, counting down.
TCTTACCTTTCTCAAGTTACCCCATCTTTTTGTTTATATTGCCCATTTATTCTTACATGTTGTCAATTTTTTTCCATTGAGTTCCTTGATATGTTAATCAAAACCATTTTTAAAATTTCAATGAGATGACATGCCATTCTGGATAAGGGTCAATTAGGTAAATAGCCTATAGTGAGAGGGTTTGTGTTTTCTGACAAAGAAGAAGGTTTTGTTTAGTGTTTGTGACAGCTGTGACGTCATGGGCTTAAGTTTCCTTTCCACGGTTTTCTTGTGTTTTCATTGAAACTTCCTTGTCAAGCATAGCCTGTGTCGTCTTCTTTCACTATTGACATGTCTGGCATGATGCTGTCAGGAACATGGTCTCTAATTTTTATTTTTGGCAAAATCTCAGTCTTTTAGTGGGTAGTGTCCCTGTGCGGGCATTGATGCTTTGTTTCTTAGTTCTTTCTGGACCTTTGCTTTGGTTGAAGAAGGACTCTAACTAGAACTGAGGTTAAAGGACAACTTTGGGTCAGGCTTTGGTTAAGTTTCCCAGAAGGCTGTTAGGAGGACCTTTCCTGGTACATTTAAAAGATCCTTATCCCCACATTCCAGATAGGTGAGGATTATATAAGGATTTTGCTGTGAGGCTTTAGTAGGGATCCTGTGGTAATATCCACCAGAGTTTGGGGTCCCAAGACAGCTTTGAGAGCCAGTCTTCTCACTACATGCTGGCCTCCACTCAGCTTCTCTCTGTTCATTCTATCACAGTATCATGGTCTAAGTCTGTATTAGAGTGTGGCCTTGATTGCTTGTGATTTTCCATAATTGGCTCTCCTTACAGTTGTGGGGGTTCATAGTTTGTGCCGGGACCTCAGTTCTCCAGCTGATCTTAAATTTTGTTTGTTTTCTGCTTTTTTCTTGCTTTAAGTATAAGAACGATAACATATAAGTTCTTGACATTCTACAACTTAAACTGTAAGATCCTGACATTCTGTCATCTTTCAACCTTTCTACTTGCTGCTTCTTTGCTTTGGAATACACGTTTATTATTACTGAAGGCAGTTGTTTCGCCATAGAACACCAAACTCCTAATCCAATTCTAACAAACTAACTTTGAGCCCACCCCCACACCAATAAACACTACCACCTCTGCTAACAACCTCTAACTAATTATTTCTAACAGCTCTGTTTTCTTGGACTCTACACACAACTGAGACCGTATTGGTCTTTCCATGTCAAAAGAGCACACTGTAGTGTAAAAATTTGTACAATCACTTTTTCTCATAAAAAATCTTGTAAAGCAATTTGTTTGTTCTTCTTTGCATACCCATAATGCACCTCTAACTTCTCCCAAGCCATGCCCTAGTTTTGCCCTGCTCTACAGTGTCCATTTGGCTCTTTGGGCCTTGAACATTAGAACATTAGAGCCTGAATCCACCTAGTGACTGGCAAGAAAGAGATGAGTGTGACTGGGGGAAGCAGGCAATGCGGTACACAAAGCGTTATGATGCTCTCTCTTCTTCCTAATGCACATTTCTGTCATTTTAATGCTTTGCAGAGGACAGAGAGGTTTCTAAATTTCTGTTTATCATAATCCCAGTATAGCAGAATGTAGTATTTAAAAACATTAATCTTCCACAAGGGATCCATAAAAATAAAACTGCGAACTAAAGCCTGGTTGGTGGGAGGGAACAAAGACATGTCAATGAGCATTGGTGATGCATTATGCTGTGCACTCCATAAGCACTGTCCACATGGAAGATACCCAATCAACCTTAAAATACCTGCTCTAGAAAAGATCAGCAAGACTCAAAGAGGGAATGAGTTATTCTAGCAGAAGTGGAGGCCAGCAAGTGAAGCGTTAGCCTCTGTGTTCTAACTCTTTAAAGAATATAACTGAATCCTTGTTGAGTGTTTGTTTATTTACATGGGGAACAGGCATTTTTGGTGGGGATTTGTTTTTTGGCTACAGTCAGGTTTTTTGTGTGTTTACACGTTCATGTGCAAAAAGGAACATGTGAATGTGGGTACACATATACTTATATGAGTGCATGTGTATAGATGTCAGAGGTCAGCATTAGGTGTCAATTCTCAGGTACCATCCACTGCAGCCAAATTGCCAGTGTAGATTAGGGCACAGCTGGAGGATGGCTCAGAATATGAGGTGCATCATGGGTATGCAAAGAATGGCAGACAAATTGCTGTACAAGATCTTTACAATTTTTTAAATGGCAAAAAATTTTAAATGATTGTCGGGTCAGGCTTGTCTTGCTTGCACGTTCCTAAAAAGAGGAGTGAGGACTGAGGAAAGACATAGACAAGAGACAGGCGATAGAGTTGGGAGGGCTTTCGGTGATTACTACCACCCTCAAGAGACAGGCGATCGAGTGGGGAGGGCTTCCCGCGAATACTACCACCCTCAAGAGACAGGCGATAGAGTCGGGAGGGCTTCCGGCGAATACTACCACCCTCAAGTTTAATAGTCAAAGTCCTTACATAATCCAATCAAAGGGGGAGGGCAAAAGACATTCCTCCCATGAAACAAGGCACAAACAAGCATCGTTACCTTCTTACATCTCAAAACACCCAGTGTCTGTTCTGTTGTCTGGCCTTTAAGTAGCAAACATCCAGTAGCCACACCGTTGGCCAAACATCTTGCTCTTCAGCCTTGAGGCTCAAGACTAGATTTGAACTCTCTGGCCTTTAGCCAAAATGGAACAGATTCAAACCTGTGGGCTCCCACAAATGATTGCACAGTTTCTTACTATATACAGTATGATATCTTGACACAGATTTTTTTCTTTAAGACAGTTTCTTAGTGACATGGCAGTCAACAAGGAGGTGTGACTGGCTGGCGAGTTAATCCCAGGGATCCAGCTTCCACACCCTCTTCACCTCTGAGAGCTTGAGCTCAGTCTGGCTTTTCTATGTGGGCTATGAGGATTGAAATAAGGTTCTGGAGCTTTCAACGTTACCAGCTTAGCCATCTTCCAGCCCCAGTGAGACAGGGTTTCTCTGTCTGTACCCTTGGCTGTCCTAGAACTCACTCTACAGACTAGGCTGGCCTCAAACTCACAGTGATCTGTCTGCCTCTGCTTCCTGGATGCTGGGATCAAAGGTATGCACCAGCATACCTTGTATCCTCAGTCAACATTTTAAAACTTATAATATTAATTGTTAATATATACTTTAAAATAAGCTATACCTCCAATCACAAAAATATACCTCATATTTTTTGATTTGGGCCAATGAATGTTCTGAATACTTTTGGTGGCAAGAGTCACCACTTTCTGAGTTGGAGCCATCCCACATTGACAAGCCCTGCCATTATGAGTTTTTTTTTCTAGAGAGACAGAAAGCTTTATCTCCACCCCCAAGTTTTACCTATATGACTGAAGGTCTGTTTTCAGCAGGAGAGTCACTATGTGGGGCAGGGATGCTCTCTATCCTTGGGAATGGGGCCAACTCTAGCAGGGACTCAGCAGCAAAGGGAACCAGTGAAGGGAGGGGTAAGGTGTTGTTTTCATTTGGGAGGAGAATCTTCCCTTGTGTTCTCTGGAGTGCAGAGTACGTACTACACCCCACTTTACTGACAGCTACCCTTATACTGACATTTAACTCATCACTGCCTTGTTGAGAGTCTGCCAAGTTTTCCAAGCATCTCTTATGCACGCCAAGAGGCAGAGCAATGATACTGTGCATTGCTGCAGCTCTCTGCAGCTCGAGAGCCAGTGTGACAAGACTTATTTCTCCAAACCTCTGAGGTCCTAAGATAAATGAGCTCATATATATCCTCTATATTCTCATTAATTTCATATTCCTAGCCCCCAAAGAAACAATTGCATGACTCCTGACTCCTCTGTGAGAAGCACATTAAGATCAGTCTACACAGAATCACATTTTGGGTTAAATTGAAAATTTCTTCCCTAGAGTTTATTAATATGCTCTGTGTTCTAAATGTGTTGGTTCTCAGGTTGGGCAAAGGTGAGTGACTCTGTTTCTCTCTGCTGTTCTTCCACAATCCTCTACATTGACTGAGTCTTCTTAATTCTTTCCCTGAAATGTCACGTGAGTCCATCCTGTCCTGTGATTTCCTCTGATATTCACCTCTAGTTACAAGTCTCGGTACCACTCACCTGGGATTTCCTTGAAGGTCAGAGATGAGGAATGTTAGTTGATTTTTATCATATGTGAAGGTACAGATACTTAGCTTTATGGGAGTGACATTAATAAGCTGTGAAAAATAATGTTCCCTTTAAAAGAAAAAGATGTAATCCTCTCTAAATTGAACCTGAACTCTGTCAAACTGTCACTGTGTTGTCAGAATGTGCTGTATTCTTTTGCGGCCATGAATATAAAAATAATGATGCTTGTTTAATAAATATGATCTCTTTCCTCTAAAGAGCACTGTGGATCTTAGACATCTCTTCTCTGTTTCAGATGTTTTACTTGCTTCAACTCCCTTGAAGCTTTATGTTTTAGTCCTTTCGTCTCCATCTGTGCTTCTTGCTTCTTGCTGTTTTTGAACCCCATTGACTGAGTGTTCTTAACTGTCTTTTTTTGGTTTCTTTTCAATCTTCCTGATTATTTTTTATTTCATTGTTCCCCTACTTTGTGTGCATTTCATTACAAATGAAAGTCTCACCTACTAATCTTCCTTCCTTCCCTCCTCCTTCCTTGCTTCCTTCCTTCCTTCCTTCTTTGGTATGTATATGATATACATACAGTATATCATATGTATATGATATACATACAGTCACTGTTGATGGCTGTCTTCCTCACTCCTCGCTTGTGCTTGATGGGTCCATTTCTGAACTCCATGCTCATAAGAATAAGGTAACCAGGTGACAGACTTCCGTGTGTGTGTGTGTGTGTGTGTGTGTGTGTGTGTGCTGCTGTGGGCACATGTGTATCACAGTGTGCGTGTGGAGGAGAGAAGACAACTCCAGGAGCCAGAGCCTTTGCCGTCCTCCTTGGTGGAGGCAGATCTCTTTTTACCTCCGTTCACTGCTACATAGGCTGGCCATAAGCTTCCAGTCCACCATAGAAGCTCTGGTATTAGAGGCAAGCATCACCATGCCCAACTTTACATGGATTCTCAGGATTTGAACTCAGGTTCTCATGGCAAGCACCTTACCCGCTGAACTACCTTTAAAGCCCATTACATGCTGTTCTTCAAAAGCTATATACAGACTCATGGTCTCCAAGGCAGGGGGAATGTACACACATTACATGACTACTGTTTTTTTATTCTATGGACATGAAATGTAGGAAAAGAGCTGGAATGTGCTGTAGCTGCACTAACCAACTCCGTGGCTGTGTGTTGATGCGAGTGAACGAAGAACAATAGAAAAGGTGTGGGAAGAATGTGAGGACCTGCTCTTCTGACAGGGTAGCAAACATGCCACTAATGTGCTAATGCTTTCCTCATCAATTTCTGTTATATCTTCTAACTGTTCTTCAAAGTTGCATTTATTTATTTATTTGTGTGTGTGTGTGTTCACATGCCATGGTGAACATGTGGGGGTTAAATGATGATTTATAGAACATGGTTTTTTCTTTCTACCATGTTATTCCCAGCACAGAGCTCAGGCAATCATGGTTGGCAGCAAGCGCTTTTCCCTCTATGCCGTGTTAGCAGCTTCCTTGTTTTCTTGATACTTCTAAATGTCATAGATTTCATGTAGATCCAAAATCATGTAAGTTTCTATGCCAAAAGTTTGTTTTTAAATGGCTGCCTTGGGGCCTTATGCCATTAAAATAGCATTACTAACATTTACAGTCTAGAGTGGCCCACAAAATACCATCCAACTCATTATAATGAATTTAAGTATTAACTGGCAGTTATAAAACTGTCTCAGGAAAACAAACCCCTCAAATTCTCTCAGAATGCTGGGAACTGTGGGCTGTGATTTTGTTAGTGACTGAGTTGAAAGTCTTGGAGTAGTGTCACCTGAAACCAGGGCCCCAACTTCCTCCACTTGTGGGCATGGGAAGTTTCTACAAAATGTGAATGCTAACATTTCAGTTTAGCCCCCAGCCACAGCAGTGACTCTTACTCTCATGGGGTAGCCAAGTGTGAGTCTATGAATTTATGTGCTTTCGTAACTCTCCTCATGATCCCATTTCATCCCCATCATTAAATTCTGTGTTACCTGCACAAAATTTGGCATGATAAGGAATTCAGGAAGTAGTAATGTATAAAAGCTATAGACCCAAGAACATGGATGCCAGCTTCATACAGCCCTGGAGAGCACGATCTGTGGAATCCTGACTCATGTCTCCCCACAGAGCAGGAATGCGACGTGGAATCACCCTGTCAGTCCTCAGAGACACCTTCTCAGTTTGCCCAGCTTCCCTTCGGATCTTCCTCCCAACCTCCAACGCATCCCCAACGGGGACTCTGTCCTGGGGAGTCACTGTTGATGGCTGTCTTCCTCAGTCCTCGCTTGTGCTTGATGGGGCATTTCTGAACTGCATGCTCAGAAGAATAAGGTGACCAGGTAACAGACTTCCTTGCTGGAAATCCTAGGGATGTTTTCACCTCAGCTATAAACTTTGTGTACGTTGCTTGTTTAAAAAATGATAAATCACAAAATGTACCTAAAGATCAGTGACATGTCTCTGAAGAAATGATCAGTTCTGTCTCTACTTGTAACCAGCATGGCTTTAGACAACTGATATTGCTACAGAAGTTGTGTCTAGGAGAGAAAAAGAAGCTGGGTTAGGAAGTTTATCTGTCTTTAAGGCTGATGATTCAATAATAAGCAAAGGCTAAAAAAGGAAAAATGGGAAAAAATGTGAGCACGTTTTGAACACCTGATCTAGGGACTTAGCCATTTGCTTGAAGCATACCAATGTGGCAGTGAGAACTGGCTTCACATGTGTGTCTGAGGCCCGTGTAGTCACACCTGGGCTGTGGGCTTTCTGTGAGTTCCTTGCACGGTACTCTAATTTGTGTCTGTGTGAGCAAAGCTTATGAACTGAAGCTGGTCCTCAGCTTGGCATTATTGAGAGGTGGGAGAAACTTGGAAGAAGTGGGGCTCACTGGGCATTCTTCTGATCATCGGGCCTAGGCGGGACTCGTAGGTCTTTTCCTCTTCCCCTTTCCTACTTCCTGCCTGTAATGGGGCTGTGTCTCCCACATGTGCCTGCCATGAGATGCCCTCTTCCCACAAGCAATAGGGCGAATCATGGACTGAAATGAAAGCCCAAAACTCCCAAATAAACCTTTCTTGTTTTTAAAATGTGTTATCTTGGTATTTTGTTGCCCTAGTAGAAAGTCAATTGACACATCGACACTACATACTCAAATGTAGGCAGCTCTGCTGGCAGACTATGCCAGATTATTTCCCTAAAGACATCGCGAGAATCCTTAAGATCTTTAAGGCAAACTATGAAGAAGAGAAGGGACTCAAGGGCTCACGTAGAAAGAGTTTTCTGCCCCGTAATGACGATATTAATCTTGCAGGTGTGGTACCCTTTTTGTCCTGTGTTAGTAGTATACATGGTTTCTGGATAGCCATATAGCTTGAGGAGTTATACAATTTTCTATTGCCCATTACAAATTCTATAACCTGGATGGATTAAAATGATACGTGTTCATTATCTTCCATTTTCTGTGGGCAGCAGTCTAGGCACAGCTTACTTGGATCCTCCAATCAGGGTAGAGTAAGACTGTATCAAGGTACCAGCTGGAGTCCTCTATGTCTGAACTTGGCCTCATGTGCTTGCTGAAGGAATCTAGAATCTCGGTATTCTAAGGCTATGGCCTTTGGCTCCTACATACCCATAGTTCCCATATACATGCCTATCCCCATAAGAAGTTCCCGCTCAGAAGAAGAGTCTGCCTGCCTGTCTGTCCGTGTCTCTCCTTCTCCCTCCCCTCTAGTCTGTTCTAATTTAATCACAAGACTGACTTTGCTTTTGTTACATTCTGATGGTTGAAAGCAAGTATAAGTAAGGGAAAGGATTGGCAAGAATTACCAGGGAGTGAGGAGTATGTGACGTCATTTGTTAGGGTCTGTTTGCTATGTGGAAAGTTCATAATTATAGATAGCTTTACCTAACTGGCAGTATCAGATGCAGGTCAAAGATTTGGAAAGAGAAAAAAAATAGTAACATATCATGCCAAGCCTGACAATTTGGATCTTCATTTGTTAACTCTCTAAGTACTTCGTCAATCATGGTTCTTGATCATAGCCCGGGTTCCTTGAATTCATTTAGACTGTTCTTAACTTGTGAAATCTCTCAGTTCCCCAAAGACAGCACAAGGGATCGGCCTTGAGACCTTGTTATACTCTCATGGGGTAAGCTCCTGCTCCTGACTCCCCCAAGTGGTCCAGGCACAGCAGCACTGCAGCTTGTGGGAACTTCTGAGAACTGCAAACTCTCAGACCAACTTTGTTAGGGTTTATATTGCTGTGAAGAGTGAAGAGACACCATGACCATGGAAACTCTTAGAAAGGAAAACATTTAACTAGGGCTGGCTTAAAGTTTCAGAGGTTTGTCATCAAGATGGGAAATAAGGTGGTGTGCAGGCAGACATGGTGGTGAGGGAGGCGTTGAGAATCCTACATCTGGATCCACAAGGAGCAGGAAGACTGCCACACTGGGTGTGGCTTGAACATATGAGACCTCAAAGTCCATACCCTAGTGACACACCTCCTCCAACAAAACCTACTCCATCAAGGGCACACCTCCTAATAGTCAAACTACCCCACAGACCTACTCACACCTGATGGACAAGACTGCATTCTGGGAAGATCTTGGGTAGGTCTGTGCAGATGAATAATGATGGTCCTGGGGAAGTCTATCCTTAGAGCATACATTACAAGCCGCACTACTTCCTCAGAGGCTGCACCCCACTTGTATTTTTCTTGGTTAGAGTGAGTGGGTGATAGGATTTAGCTCACAGTTGGTAAAAGGCTTGACAAGAAACAGTAAGAACACATCAAACCGCTTTGAATTAATATGACTCTCCTGGGTCAGACAAATTACATCCTTGGGGTACCGTAGAATTTATAGCCGTGATTAAAGAGGCACTGGCAGTAATCTGAAGAATCGCAGGGAGCTAGCTAGGTGCCATTTTTTTCAAATAACGAAAAGGATGAATCCTGAAAATTACTGGGTAGTGAATCCGACAGTAATTTCCTACAAAATTCTAGGAGGAATTATTAAACAGGTAACTTACCAGCTCCCAGAGATAGGAATTGCAATCACCAGGAACCATGCCAAATTAACCTTGTTTGTTTTTCTTATAATGCATTTACAAGACTTCCAGGCCCAAGGAAACCAATATGTGTAATAGTTTTGATTTTTCAGGTAGGTATTTATAAATCTCCTAATGGTATACACACAGCTCAAATGCACAAAATTGATACAAATCATATTTTCAGATGAATTCATAGCCAGTTGAATTATTGTCTTCTCTAGGGTAAGTCAGAAATATTTGGAAGAAAGGAATTTGATAGACGTTTTTGTTGGGTGCCTGTGTCAACCAGGGATCTATTATAGAAGGTGGAAGTCCCAGGAATGCTAGAGTATACAAGGTTTGTATGGGGATTTGATCTTACAGAATTGTGGGGACTGACCACATGATAAGAAACCAGGAAAATAAGATGGATGTGAAGCAAGGGAAAGGAAAGACAGCCTGGGAGCTGGAATGTGGTCTGGCTCCTGCTGACTTTCTAACCTTCCGATTCCAACAATGCAGACATCCGCCAGAAGAAAGGAGAGGCTGAAAGAGCGGTATCTTGATGGCTGCTGCATGCTAAAGAGGCCCCACAAGGATTCAGGATCAATATTTAGGTGGTGAGGCAGGAATGTAGCTCTAGTCTTGACTTCTAATCTGCATATATTTCTTCTGTGTCCAACCTTGCCCCACAACCACAATGTAAGGACTTATTGGAAATATATTTCCTGCTTAGTTGATCTGTATGTACACAGTTCAAAGGTCACATAGCAATAACACTCTGTCTTGGCCTTGCCTGGCTGAATGCAAAGCTCTGGAGGAGAGGCATGCTGGGTTTCAGTGATTTCTCACTCTTGAAAAGTCCCTGTAACCGTAAAAACTCTTCGTCACCAGGTTCAGCGAACTAGCATCTCCATCTCCAATATCTTCATGTTCTCGTTTTGTATATTTTCATAGTGTTTATTAGTAGATTTTTACAAAATTTTGATTTATTCATGTTGTATCACGCTGATCAGAATGCAAGCTCTACTTGAGTAAGGTCATTGCCTGTATGGTTCATTGATCAACCCACAGCAGTTAGCACAGACGAGCGCTTAGATGACATGTTATAAATATTTATTGGTTGATATGTAATGAAATTTAATGAGAACAAGAGTAACACCATTTATTGAGTGGTAAAATATCAACTCTTTAAGTAGAGAGTGAAGACTATCTGAATGAAGAATAATTCATGAGAGAAAATTGATTTGAGCTTTTGTGAGGAGCAAGCACAAAGTGAAAATTTGGGTATTGGAAAATTAATGCATACTTTACTTATATAGTAGAAACAAAGGAAGCAATATGCCTACCCTACTCTATGAATATAAAGATATGAATATGAAGAGAAAAAGAATCATTGCATTAGCAAGCCAAGGAAAAAGCATTTATGATCACATTAGTAAAAAGAATTGGGCAACATTGATGATAAAAGTTCTTATCAAATTATGAATGCAGAGTTATTGTGTCAATTTGGCAGTGAGCATCTACAAAAGCCCATGTCATTACCATCAACTTTTCTCAGAGAGAGGATGTACTTTCCCCTTAAATAACGTACCTGATAAAATTTTTCTATTTGAATATTTATGTTAAGAACTTTTAATAGTCAAACAATAAAAATTCAAACTAGACAGATTTAGTACATGAAGGTGAAACAGTATTTGGACAAATAAGTAAGTTAATAAAAAACAAAACAAAATCTTCTCAATGTATGGTTATTTTTAAGAGATATAAATGCCTAAAACACCTCCCAGTAGCTCAATAAGAAATGGCTTCATCTACAAAATCCACCTATATAAGACTATCACCCAAAATATGAAAGATGTTTGCACACTCACAATAAATGATGTAATGTGTAAATAGATGAGTATAAAGGAAAATATCCACATGGAGCTCTTGCAAGTGAATTCCAGATCATATGTGGGTTCTTTATTCTCAAGGACACAGGACTAGATCCAGCCTTTAAATAAATGCCATGCAAAACCGCATTCTTTCTAAGAGAAGAGCCTAGAAAGGGATGGAGAAGGAATGAACAAGTTTACAGGGTAGCCACCTGACAGACATGATCTCACCCACAGACCTAGGTCAGCTCTAGCAGAGGGGACTTATAGCATGTACTGCTCATGTGATGTGCTGTCAATCACACTTTCCCTTTGTGCTTTCCACAACTTCACCAACTCCAGTTTACTCATAAAAATATATGCAGGCTTATTATATACAATGTTTGATAAGTCTTGCCCTCACTATGAAAGCCACCAGAATTAAGGACAGTATGAGGGGCTGGACAAATGGCTCGGTGGCCAAGAATTTTTGCTCTACAATCTTTAGGACTGGAGTCTGTGTTCCAAAAACCACATAACAAATCAGAACTCCTCAGAGATGCTTAAAATCCCACCACCGAGGGAGGCAAAGATGGGAAGTTCACTAGGTTATAATCCCACCACCAAGGGAGGCAGAGACAGAGATCACTAGGTTATAATCCCACCACTGAGGGAGGCAGAGACAGAGATCACTAGGTTATAATCCCACCACCGAGGGAGGCAGAGACAGAGATCACTAGGTTATAATCCCACCACTGAGGGAGGCAGAAATGGAAGGTCACTAGGGTTTCCCAGTTTCCAGCATAGCCAAGCAAATGTGAATTTCTGATTCAGGGAGTAACTCTGCCTCAAAAAGTACAGGCAGAGCATCACAGAAGAGGACATGGGCTCTCTCTTTGGCTTCCATGTGTGTAAGCATGAGCATACACTCGCAGATACACTGCTACAATTAAATAATCCAATGAAATAAATCCTTTAAGAAGGTATGAGAAACTCTGGGTAAAGAGAAACCTGATGTACTCACTAGGTGGGTTCCTGTATATCAGTAAACACAAAGGGTACCTCAGTAAAGAAAGGATAAGCTTTAGTTAATAATAATGTGTCAAAATAAACTCATTAATTGTTAGAATAATACTATAATGACATTATACATTGATAATAAAGAAAATCATATGTAGGCAAATTAATTCTGCCTTTATACTTAAAAATCTTTAAAGTCTTTAAAATTTCCAAAGTAAATTGTTTCATTATTTTGAAATGACAAACAGGACATTAAGAAGACAAAATCAATAAGTCACTTTTTAAACATAGTTTTGTATTGATTCTTTGGGAATTTCACATCATGTACCCCAATCAAATTCATTTCCCAGTCCTTTCATTTCCACCCCTCACTCCTGTAGCATCCCCATAACAAAAGACAATTTTAAAAAATTAATTAAAAACAAAGCAAAACAAGCAACGAAAACCCCACTTCCTGCCTGTCTTCCACCTCTTCATTCATCCCAGTGACATCGGGAGCTGCAGCGGGTCATGCAGCATACCCCATCACTCAGCTTTACTTGCAAATGTTCCTTGTGCACAAGGCCTCTGGCTTCTGGTCCATCATCAATCCTGGACGCTCACCAAGACTCCTCTCAGATATCCTGCTCTTGACCCAAGTCATGGAGATCTTGTGGCCTTGGTTCCACAGGAATAAGCCCCTTTTGAAAAGAAAGAAATTATAAACATTATGGTTGTCTTAGGAAACAGATGAGGGTGTGTTTGTGAAATAATTATTATGAAATAGCTGTAATTGAAGTTCTGTTGCCTTCAAATACAGAGATATAGAGTGTGATGGGATCATTCTCCATTAGAGTTTCTAGTTTTGGAACCAAGACAGACTGATCAAACCACAAGGAAGAAGGTTTCAGCCCAGATTAAAAATAGGTTGTCAAGCTCTGAATGACTAGCCTTTGGAGGGAGGGGGAACACTCCCATCACTAATCCTCTGACAGAGGCCAATGGGATGTCATAGTGAAGAAGAGGATGAGGATGAGCCTGAAGGCATCTTCTCTGTTGCTGTGCATGCCTGTGTGGCAGCCAATTCCACCATGGTTACATCAGTTCAGGTGGCTCGAGGCAGGATTTAGAAGCTAGTTATTTTCTTATGACATCCAGATGGCGTGTTTCTCTCTGGTCGTCTTGAAATTACACAGTCTGGATAGAAAATGAGAGATAATTGTGGTGCATTATGAGGGATGAGTTCAAGAGAAAGGCTTATGACAATATATCTGTGCACACACTCTTCTCTCAGAAGTAAACACATGGAGGAAGGCTACAGAACAAGACATAAAGTAGCCCCCCATTGGTGACTTTAATATTGGACATTATCATCTTGGTTTTAAATGCTCTCTGGTGTCATAGTGCTTGAGGCCAGCTCCAGTGAGCATGGATTGTTGGTAGAGGGTAGCAGTGCATTATCTGTAGTACCAGATGGTTCCTGCCCTCTAGAAATACAAATGCCTTCCATCTCTTCTGGGGAAACAGAAACAGGAGGGGTTTTGGTCACCACCCTCCTGATACAACTGGCAATGTAGTGGCTTCCTATTTATGTGTTTTTAATGCTCTTTATTTGTACACATTTCTACTTGGTATTTGTCCTTTAAAAATGGAGCTTCAAAAATGGATATGATTATGAAATCACAGTCTTTTATTTTGTCAGCTCCCTAACAAATATATGACACATTTTATTATACTATATATCAGACTATTTTTCACGCTGTTTATATTTCAGTAAGTAGTTTGTCCAGCCAGATGGTGGTAGTGCATGCCTTTAATCCTAGCACTTGGGAGGCAGAGGCAGGCAGACCTTTGTGAGTTCAAGGCCAGCCTGGTCTACAAAGTGAATTCCAGGACAGTCAGGGCTATACAGAGAGAACCTGTCTCAAAAATACCCTATATATATATATTGATCAATAGACCTCGTCAAAAAAATAGCCTAATCTTCTTGCAATATAAAGTAATGTATGTACATATTTGCATAGATGCATGTGGATGGATGTGGATACATATAGATATGTTTTAAAAATAAATTATATGTTCAGTTAGTCTGAAATATAAATACTTAAGTATTTGGTCTCTGGAAAATCTGTTATTTGTAGGTTCTATATAGGTATATGCGGGTCAATGGTTTATGTGTCAATGCTAATAAGGTTTTATTTTGTTATCTTTTATCAGTAGTTCCTATATAGGTGTGGATGACTTTGAACTTGTCCTTTTGCCTGTATATCCTAAATCCTGGGATTATGGGCATGTGCCACTACACCCAGCAAACAGATAATATTTTAAAAGACTTAAAGTTTGGATTTGATGTCTATTCAAAAGTCACAGTAGTTTTGGATTTTTTTGTTTCAGGGAGTGAGGCCACTTACTGGCCTCTGGCTGCTCAGCCCCAAAATAATCACACAGAAGGCTCTAGTTTCTTATTGGCTAACTCTTATATCTTAATTTAACCCATCTTCATTAATCTGTGCATCACCATGAGGTCGTGAACTACCAGTAAAGTTTCAGCACATCTGTCTCCTGTGGCAGCTCCATGGCTTCTCTCTGACTCACGGGAAGAAAAAGGGTCGTAAGTCTTTAGTTTTCCCCACCTAGCTCTGTTCCCATGTAGCTCTGCTATAGGCCCAAAGCAGTTCCTTTATTAACCAATGATATTCACAGCATACAGAGGGGAATCCCACTTTTTTTGCTAATATTAAATTGGGTACAAAGAATGGTATGGAATATGAAAAGTTCTATAGCCTAGGAAAGTTTTTTCCCCCTATTTTCCCTTGAGAATCAACAGGTACATCATTCTAGTTTTCCTCCAGTGGAAAGGGAGACTCTTACTTTTCACACTCCAGCATCAGTCTCTAAAATCATCCATGTCAAGCACATGTCACCAACCAACCATGGACCACACACTCTAAAGCCATAAGCCTAAAGAAATCTTTGTTACTGTCAGAGAAATAATGAAGACAAATGATTTTCTGAATTCATACTCTGAGAACAGTTACACAGCCAGATTGCATCTTTATGATGTCAATTGACAAGATTCCAATTTTACATGAGCCCTCCTGCTTGCTTCTTTGGCTAGATATTTTATTTTTGTGTATATGTCTCTTTACATAGATTGTTTTGCTGCTGGGAACTGTAGTATATTGCTTTCTTTATTTCTGTTCCTTCCTTTGCTGTTGGGCCTTCATTCTGCCTTCATCCACCTACTACTATCCATGCATTATTTAAGCGCTACCTGAAATGTCATATCTTGTAAGAAATAGATTGCTCAGTTGGAATTAATCAGGTCTCTGTTCC
Organism: Bramus lutescens; assembly: GCA_001685075.1. NCBI lineage: Eukaryota > Metazoa > Chordata > Mammalia > Rodentia > Cricetidae > Bramus > Bramus lutescens. The sequence goes on along the minus strand of LOEQ01003559.1, from coordinate 33,035 downwards.
ACTTTGCCTCATTCTTCCTTGTAACTCTTTTCTTCTTCTTCAATGCATCAAACTTTTTTACATGCATTTACATACCCCTTTGTGAGCCCCCAAAGGGCAGGCAACCCCATTGTCCCAGTGCAAGACCAGTATCTGATTTTGCATACTGAAGATGCCCTAGAAACATAACTAAAAAAAAAATCCTTCACAGGGTTTTCCCCAAATAGCTTCAAAAACATTTCTTCTCTGTTTCTCACAAATTTATACCCATTGTGGCACATTTTTTCCTTGTAGCCTTAGGTCCATTATGTATATGACATAGTTGAGTTTGTAATTAGGATCAAACTCAACAGAGTCAGAAATCTCTGGCATTTCTCCTTCACTAAGCCTTTCAATCTTGGTGAAAGTTGATGTCATTCACAGCAACACCCAGGCTAGCGCTGAAAAATCTGTATTTCTCTTTTCTTTATATTAGACATTAAACTCTTAATAGCTCCTTCAGTTCACTGCCAAAATACAGCTTGAGTCTTATGCATTTTCATTATCTCCACAGTGCTGGCCCAAGCTACTATCCTAACTTACCTGGACAGTGTTACTGTATTCTTATCCAAACCACAACTAGAACCTCCAAATTGCCCACTCTTCCTCTTTTATTGATTCCCCCATCATAGTAGCGAGAAGAAAGTCTCTCTGTGGCTCCACTCATGACAAAATGTGAATTTGATAGCCACACCGAGCAATGCCCAGATAACCTGAATCCTAAATAGATTTGGTTTGCCCTGGTCCCTCTTTGTTCACTATGCTGCAGTGACCCTAGACCAATTTCTGCCCCCCAAACATGCCAAGCTAGTTCCTCCCTCTCTGGTAACTGTGACCTTGGTCCAGTTTGAGGTTGGAGATGTGTTTTTGGAGAGCTTCCTGTGGCCATCAAAGATAGGATATTTGTTCTCGGATATCCTCCTGTAGCCATCAAAGATCAGAGGTGTGTTCTCAGAGAGCTTCCTGTGACTCATGTGTTCTGAGAAGTCTTCGTTAATTTCTTGCTAGTGAGCCTTCATTACTTTCTTGTCATGGTGGCTAGTGTATGATGAAAGAACCTGAAGGAAAGAAGTATTTATGCTGGCTCACAATGACTAAAGAATAAGACGAATGCAAGTGCTTAGCTCGTTCACTATTTTGAGCAGTTCATGGCTCTATGGGATACCATAGCCCACAGTTTCCCTTCATTTTGGAAAACTGTTATAATCACACAGACAAAAGAATGTTTCCACAGTGATCATGAATCCAGGAAGGTTGTCAATGAAAAACAATTGTCAAAGCCTTCTATAATTTCATGTTCTTTGTGGCCCTTACTGAGTTTAGGATGTTTCCATCGCCCCCTTTCCTAATAGAGGGATATATCTTGTATTGTACGCAGCCTCCGCCTTCATTGTGACTAACAGTTACCCTTGTACCATCTCACTGGCATTCAGCTCGGCTTCCCAGGGTCTTCTCCCTTCTCCTGTCACTGGGCACATCAGGGCTGGCTGCTCCTTGGCTTGGCAAGGGACCCCTTGGAGGTGAACAACGCCTTGTATCCCTGCTGCTATTCACAGAGCTTGGTTCCGAGTAGCACTGTGTGAGTGAGCATGTGTGCTTTCCCTTTAATTCATGAACCCCTCTTTCCCCGCAAGTCCTTTTCTGATGGAATTGCTTGTTAGTTGTAGGGAACTTAAATTCCTATTACAGCTTTTAAAAGTGAGATTGGGGAATTGATGAGGCCTATAATTGGTAAAAGAAACTCTGACCTAAGGTGCTTGCTTAATGAAAGAATGTGTTAGGAGGGCAGTGGGAATAGTTTCACTTAATAGAGGAGATGGAGATTTGATGCTCAGGGTAACAGTTTATTAGGCAGGAGAACCAACTATTAATTCACTGAAAAAATGATCTGTCAGAGACACTCATCTTCTGTCGAAGCTGGGAGACAGGCACAGGTCCCCTCATAAATCACAGGCCTTTTACCTTTATTAACATTATTAAATCAAGATTTATCTTTCTTATAAAATTTTAGATTAGATAACAATATTAGAAACTCAATATTACTACCAATCAAAAGGTCATCCAGGTTCCTTGGAAAGCTCTAGGGACAATGATCAGGATTATAAAATGGTGATTCCTAGACGTGGCAGAGCATGGGGGTAGAAAAGGGAGGATGCTGATCAGTTCACTTTGCACAGGGTTTCCAGGTAGCACTCGAGATTCCATTAATACATGTAATTACTACACGTTAAGCCAAACCAAAATAACATGCAAACAGGCAATTGCTATTGCTATTCTGCAAAACATGATTTAGTTTGTTTTCAATGCTGTTTTTTTTTTCTTACCACACATCAGGGCTTCTTTACCCGTTTCTGCTGTCATCACATTTTGCCTGAGAAATTTTTTTACATGGCTCAGGGTAGACAGGGATATAAAATAGGTATACAAGTCGAAAATTTACTGGCAAAAACAATAAATTTGTTAAACAATTCTTTGATATACATGTGTTTTATGAGTCTATTAAAGTCAGAAGCAAATTTGCATGCTGATGAGATGAGTGCACCCATTTATTTTAGACAAAACTAAATATTGGCTGAATATTTCATTCTGTGGAACACAGAATATCTTCAACATTTCAAAGAGTTTAGTAACAATTTTTTATTTTTCCATTTTTACATGTGTGTATGTGATATACATGTGCATGTACTTCTTTGCTTGTTTGTGTATGCATGTTGAGCATGCACTCGTGCGCATGTTTGTGTGCATGTGTGTGCACATCTGTTTGTATGCATATGTGTGCACATATGTTTGAGTGCATGTGGAGATCTGAGGTTGGTGTTGAAAACTCCCTTGGTCTCTCCTTGACCTTATTCTCCGAGTCAGGGTCTCTCAGCCAATCCCAGAGCTTGCTGATATGACTACTTTTCTTACCTGCTGCTTTGGCATCCCCTGTTTCAGTCTGCTGAGGCTGGAATTGCAGGAAGGTCACCATGCCTACCAGCAGTTTATGTGGGCTTCTGGGGATCAGAACTCAGGTCCTCACTCCCCGTCTTTGACTGATATTTAGATTTTGTAATTGTCAGTGATGAGGATAGCATTTTGCATAGGCATGTGACTGTTGTCTTTTGGAGGTCTGCTTGTTTCTGAAGGAGAAATGGACATGCAGTCGATCTGGGGTAGAGAGGGAGCTAGGAGAAGTACAGGGAGAGAAACTATGACCAGGATATATGGTAGGAAACAAGAATCCACTCTAAGAAAACACAACTCAAAGATATACTAATTTCATACATGCTGAGGAATGTTTTAAGAAAATAATAAATGTTTGTTTCCCGGAATTAAACCACTATGTTTCTGCAAGAAAAGAAAATTTTGTATGCACAGTGCAAACAGTGACAGTCATAACCTAGAGCAGTATCAACTGAGCTGTGGTGTTGCAGGCAGAGCTCTCTCACATTGCATAGCATGAATTGAAGGCATGTGCCCGGCAAAGCATTTGTACTTTGAGTTCAGAACGAGACCCGGATGCTGTGTGATGCACCTGAGGTAAGCACTGTCCCAAAAGCCTCACCTTCAGGTTTTTGATTTTTAATTCGTGTTCATCATCACATATTCAGAAACTTTTCAGGGTTGCCAAGTCTTTCATGAGCCCTACATTCAGTAATGTGATTTCCATAGGGGGGTCATAACCAATAGATTAAAAAAGCTAAGGCATCCCTCATGCCGTATTTTAGGGACCCAGCTCAAAGAGCTAGATTAGTGGAGTTAGTTCTTAATAAGTTCACACTTTCTTTGACCTTCTCCCCATTCCAGTTCACCTTCCCTCTGTGCGGGGCTGGACTCAGGGATGGTGACTTCTGATCCCAAAGGAAAATCACTCTCTCTGTCTTGTCCTTGCCCGTGGCACTTCAGATGACCCCATTCCTCTGCCCGCCACATGCTCATTCCTTAGTGCCTTTCTCCGAACAAGATTAATGAAGAAAAACAGAGGTTTGTCAATGAGTAATAACACTTCAGCTTGGCTCCAGTAGTATTTGCACTTTTAAAATACAAATTCCTGGAGAGAACAATATTTCAAAAGTAATAAATAACAAGTGGTTGAATTGCAGACATAACATTAATCCACATTGTATTATAAAACACCCAAGTGCCACGGCCCCGGTGTCTGCCATAATGATGATGTAATAAATTAGTGGAGTTCAAAAGCAGTTCAAGTTGCATTTGTAGATTTTTAAAGCATCACAGTGTGTTTATTAAAGTCTCTTTCCAGTTTGGAATCCGGTGTTCACAGTGCCTTGCAAAGAAAGCATCATGGCAACACTCTGTCTTTCTCACCTAATGTGGACCATTTCCCTAAATTTTTTTCTTTTTTTTTTGATTTTTATTGAGCGCTCTGCATTTTTCTCTGCTCCCCTCCCTGTCTCTTCCCTCCCCCCTTCAACCCTCCCCAAGGTCCCCATGCTCCCAATTTACTCAGGAGATCTTGTCTTTTTCTACTTCCCATGTAGATCAGATACATGTATGTCTCTCTTAGTGTCCTCATTGTTGGATAGGGTCTCTGGGATTGTGACTTGTGGGCTGGTTTTCTTTGCTTTATGTTTAAAAACCACTTATGAATGAGTACACGTGATACTTGTCTTTCTGGAAGCTGTTTTAGGCAGCACATGCTTGGTGATCCTTCAAAGTCAACAGACCTCAAACAAATCCACCATTTCCTTCCTACCCCTTAGGCTCACTGCCTCTCTTCTGTGATAGTGAAGGACCTGGATGTATTTTCCTTGAGCTAGTGTGGTAGCCTCTCAGTTAATTTTATTAGCACTTAGAAGGTGCCCAGGAGAACAGTCTCAGGGAGGGAGTGTTTCTCCTGGTCCATGGTTCCAGATGCTTCATTCCATGGATACTTCATACCGTGAAGTTGTGGAAAGCAGAATCTGCATGGTAGGAGTGTACAGAAGGAAGAGTTTCTTCCCTTTATGATAGTCTGGAAGCAGAGAGACAGACAAAAGGAAGGAAGCCAATTGAGATATATGCTAAGGACATCATATTCATTTCCTCTGGGAAGGTTACAGTTCCTAAGGTTTCCTGAATATTCCAAAATAGCAATACCCTCTGAAGACCAAAGAGTTAAATATAGAAGCCCATGAGGAACATTTCATAGTCAAACATAATAGCTTCCAGAATGTTCTACCAAGTTATCCTCCAGTTTCCATCAAATTCATGAAACACTAATCCTTCCATTGTATCTGTTGCTTCCAGGATTAGTAAATGAAGGCAGATGCTTCTCTTTCTCTTTTACAACTGTACCTGTTTCTCTTCATGATAGAGCTCTGTCTTCTGACATGGGACCCAGGAACCCCTGCTATTGTCTCCAAGCCCCATGTTTGTTCTTTCTCCTCTGTTTACTTATTTACCCCAAACCATTCCTATATATCTGCCAAGGATCAGTGCAGACACCACATTGGCTGAGAAATTTAGTTTCAATGTTCTCTGTGTAGACTAGTTCACTATTTAGTTTCTGTGGCAATTTGACCCAATGCACACTTTTATAATGACTTTTAGGCTTGGTTGACTAACGCTTCTTTATGGCCTCTAGAAGTCTGAAAAGATATTCAGAGCAATCTATTATTTATCTTCTCATTTATTTATTATTTAATTATTGAATCTCACATTGCAGTGCTTGACACATTGTAGACAGTAATTATTAAAAGAATAATATTTAGAGCTCAGTTACAGTGATCTTTTAGTCTTTGTCAGATATTTCCAATCTCATGAATCACTTTATTCAATCTCTACAATGCTTCTAGGGTTCTGTGTCACGGGTCTTTGCTTGGCTTTGATTTTAGTCATTGCTCTGGCATAGTTTTATGAAAATGCTGACTCATGCTGAGTAACTTACTTCAAGTGTACTGTGCAGAAGTCTGCTTTCTCTCCCATGCTGTGGGAACTCCTTCAGCCAATAGCCTTGAAGATACTGGCCCACTTTGAGCATGGTCTCCTGTACTATAAATGCAGATGAAAAGCATGCACGGGCCCCTTGGCTGCTAGATTCAGTTAAAGTTCCCAGTACACCCAGAGGATGGCAGATTACTACTCTTTCTCTGAGTTTATCCCCAGATAAATAAACCTTTGTTATACTCCATTTCAGGCTACTGTGGAACTCGATTGTATGCCGAAAATTGGCACCCACCGTCTCAAGAATGGATCCACATAAGACCGAAAAAAGCCTAAGGAAAAAAAAAAGAGGGTTTCTAGACCCACAAAAATGGGAGCCAAGTGTAGCTTCTTGTTAGTCACATTTTTTTTTCGGATAGATTGTGTGTGTTTCTGGCTGCAGATAATGGTATGATTTATTTAAAAGCTGTCTTCCTGGTTTGTGCTGACATCACAGAATGACTCTGGATCTTTTTGAAGTTCCTGTTATCGAGCATTTAAATGGGCTTATGAAACGAATCCCATAAGTTTCTTAATGTTGACATAGACCCACTATGTCCCTGGAGTTGGGGTGGTGAGCATGGCTCAAGAGCTGGTCATGAACATACCTCCACCATGTTGGACTGGGTGGAGCCAAAAGGCAAAACAGCTTTAGTCCTAGACACTCTGCTTAGCATTTTAAGAGATGCTTCTGATAAGTAAATAATTACAGATATGCAATAAAGGCAGATTCAGACACAAAAGACCTCTAAATGAGCCACAATATGTTTAAAAACTGTACACAGGTTTGGGAGAGAGAAGAAAAAGAATAAAGACAGTTATAAAAAAGAAGTAAAGGGTTTAAAAATTAAACAAAGTCTTTAAAGAGACAGTAAAAGGTAATATAAAAGCATACAGACAGTCATCAATTAAAGGACTAAAGAAAAATAAGCCATGTAAAGATGGAATATACACAGACAGTCTTCATTACATATATTATTGTATTTTCTTTGAATTTTTTGACTGCAGACAGATATTTGATTCTAGGGGCTGCTAAGCTAAATCAACATAAAGGTACCTGAGACTTTAAATTTGGGTCTAAGGATATTGCTTTGGAAAAGAGGTTCTGCTTTTGTTTCCACAGAGGATGGGAACCTGTGGATTCCTTTCAGGTTAATGTGGTTTCAAGAAATAAGAGATCTCTGTGAACCCTAAAAATAATTAACTCAACAAAAAGCAGGAAACAATTTGGAGAAAACTATGTCCAAATTCCTAAAATGATTCTTTATAAATGTTTGTTTTCATTTAAAGGGGGGTGGTTATAAATGGTTAAATGATCACAGTCAATCTCTCTCTACAAACAAAGGGGGAAGAGATATGATATAAATACAAATACTTTGCATTGGTATGGATTTGGGTCTACTGATACAAATTTAAAGTCAATTTTGTTACACTGTGTAAACGGATTTCTGCTCTTGTTTAAGGTATTGTGTTTGTGCATCTCATTTAAAAGTATGCGTTATTAAGAAATAAGGATTAATAGACAGTCATCTATAATGTAATCATGTTAGTTATGTTTTTTAGAGGTACAGAGATATATTTCTGATGGATAGGTATTTTCAAATTTTTCAAAGATGTACAGAATATGGCATTTAAAATGTTTTTAAGAACTTAAACTTTTCTAGACAGTGAGACATGTCTGCTTCTAGCAGCACCAGTTACTTCAGAGAGGTTGATGGCTTTAAAGAAATTCATTATGGAATTGGCCTTCAATGTGACAAGGCTAGCCATCTGAGCAAGAAACTGCTCTTGCCTGGACTGCTTGATGGTATGTTGTATGAACTGGACGTGCAGGGTCTATAGAACAGTGACTGCTGAACTTCTCAGAAGATGGGATGGTCCTTCAGGGTTCCTGCTTCACAGAAGAAACTGTCAGACATTCTGTAGTACATAGTAGAAAGTGACTGACAAACTTCTATTATAAGGCAGAACAGAGCGTCAAATTTCTTGCTTTTTGGAAAAGTCTGCCAGATACTATGGGCCTGTAGGCTGAAGATGGGCACCCCAATGTGACTGTCCAGGCAATGAGATTTCTCTGTCAGTTCTAGAACTTTGGAAGTTGCGTATAACACTTCTTGTTTACTTAACTAATATTATATCCTTCTGGGATCTTTGAAGAGTTGAAGACTAGATAGTAAAAGTTACTTTTTTTCCCCATGATTTGTCAAGCCATTTTAAATATAAGACTTAGACTTTTTAAGATAGAATGACTATTGAAACATTTAGCATATGTTTCTTGTATGATGTTGTTCATGAGGGTTGTAATTCTAATTTTTATTGTATGTTTTGCCTCTTCTTTTCCCTGGATAATACTTGGTATTTGTTATTATTGTATATAGTTTTGTGTTAGGCTTAGAACTCTCTGATTTAGACAAAAGGGAGAGGTGCTGTTGGAACTCCTTGAGTCAATAGCCTTTAAAAGACTGGCCCACTTTAGGCATGGTCTCATGTACTATAAATGCAGACAAAAAGCATGTGTGGGCTTCTTGGCTGCTGGATTCCGTTCTAGTTCCCAGTGCACGCAGAGGGCTGCAGATTGCTACTCTTTGTGTGAGTTTATCCCCAGGTAAATAAACCCTTATTATACTCCATTCTGAGCCATTGTGAAACTCTTTTGTATGCCAACTCTCCAAGGTCCTCTCCAAAGCAGCAGGAAGTCACTAGATCTGTTGTTAGCCTAGCACACCTTGAAGGGGATTTAGCATTTCCAGGCAACCCTCAAGCATGGGTGAAAAGAACCGGTGTGTATGTTGTTTACCCTTCACTCTTTAGCTGGACAGTTTTACATGGTCCTCTCCGAGGCCTCGGCTGATTCAAACCCCCAGTGCTTGTAGAAGCAATGTTTGTAATTTACTTTTGTATATGTCTGCATCTATGATGCAAGTAAATTTGAAGCTATTCTCCCATGTTATTCTGGGGTAATTCAAATTAAGACAAGAACTGCCATTGTCCGCATTGTGCTAGAAACAGGCATTAGGGACTAAGAACCTTGTGTAAGCTGTTGTCCCTGGAAAGTGAAGCAGGCTGGATTCAAACTCAAGGAGCCTGGCTGCAGAGCCATTTACACAGTCACGTCTCCAAGCTAACTGATACTGGTAACAGATTTAGGAAACTCCAACTTCCTGTCACTTCTGTGTTTAAATCTGTCTTGGTGGGGAGCTGGAATGATCTGCATTTGGGAACAAGACTATACTACTTCTTAAGTCCTTACACTTAAACGGTAAAGTCTCCCCATTCTCGCCAGAAGAAGCTCCGTCTAAAACCTTCCTAATATATTCCTTATGTTGTGGTGACTCCAACCATAAAATTATTTTCATTGCTACTTTACAACTGGAATTCTGCTATGGTTACAAATTATAATGTAAATATGTATCTGATGTGCAGGATAGCTGACATGAAACCCCTGTGAAAGAACCATTAGACCGCAAAGGGGTTGCGACCTACAGCTTGAGAATCTTTGCTCTAGCATAACAAAACAAACACTGAAGTGCTATACCTTCTCGTTCTAGAAGGCACCATTTTAAGGCTTCCCAGTGGATGCTTCTGACACGTGCATACAGAGTACTCAACTTCCTTGGATTCCCAGTAGATCTGTGGTTCTCAGGGTAGATGGCTGTCATCAGTGCGGGTGTAGAATGAGAATTTAGATAGTGGTCCACATACCAGTGTCTCCCGAAATAGGACCTAATATGATCTTCTGAGTTTAGTAGGTCCAGTTTTTCTTACATGTAGAATGAAGGGTCTGAGGTAAAGTGGATACTCTTGTTTTGTACTTTAGAGCACACTGATAATTTCTCTCTTCCTCCTTTAAATGCACATGCGCAAACCATGCATCTTTCCTTATATAATTTGAGGGTCTTGGGTCCTCTCCATTCTCTATGGACATATCTCCAGGTTCCATTCCAGCTCCAGTGTTCTGTGATCTTAGGCCAGGGCATGACCATTAAACTCATTTTGCACAAGACTCTTCTATGTGAAATGTCTGTTCCTATTGCTAATTATCAGACTCACTGTGAGTCAATTATCTGATAAGTATACATGTAGTTTTTTAAATAGACATTCTGGAGAAAAACAAACATTTCTACCTACTTGCATCATCTTCTGGTAGTATTATATCTTTAATTATCCTTTAAACCATGGTGGTAAGAAACGTATATGGAGTGATTGGCTATGCCTCAAAAATAGTTTTTGTCATATAATATAAATTAAATTATATGTAAATGAAATAAAAATAATTATACAATGATGGTTTAAATGAGTAAGTTTTCCCATATATATCTATTGCTGATTCTATAGTTTATAATTAGTGTTATAGTACTCTGAACTTTTTGATTGGATGTTATATTATTTGATATTTCTATTTTGTTTGGCAAGAAGAACCATGTTAAATGGGAGTCTAATGGGCTGGAAAAGAACAACATATTGACTTCTGATGAACAAATGTGCTTACTGATAGAAACTAGCAGCTTGTTGACTGGAAAAGAACAGTAGGTTTGATTTACATTATACTGAATTTTGATAAAAACAGCAGCTCTTTGATGACAGTTTCCTGTATAATTTTTAACGAGCTAAGATTTTGGCTTATAAAAGACAGAATTAATAACGAGAAAAATAGACCTTGATTTTAACCCACGTTAGCTAAATAAAAGAAAAACAACTCTCATCTGTTGTGTGATTATACTGATCTACAGCTTCTCTCAGGGTTGATAGACACTATCTGTAGAGAGTAAGTTCTTTTTATTTTGATCAATTTTGTTTCAAGTGAATGTTGCTCTCTGGTGACTGCAGGAGAGTGAAGAGACTCTTTTTGTTAGTTATCATAGAATATCTCATGTAGCTCAGGTTGGCCTCAAGTTCTTTATGTTGCTGAATGTTACCTTAAATATATTATTCTTCTGCCTCCAAATTGAGAGTGCTTGGATTACACTCATAACCCAACACAATTGTGTGTTTGTGTGTGTGTGTGTGTGTGTGTGTATATGCTGGGGGTGGAACTCATGGCTCTGTGCATGCTAGGTAGGCACTCTATCAATGGAACTATAGCATAGCCCCAGTTCAGGATTCGTTTATTCTGATTTCACGGGTCACTTTCCACTACATGTTGATGGTCCATCATAACTGATTTTCCAAATATAACTAAAGTGTTTGGTCCAGTCTGACATTTTAGTCCAAGAGACTATGTTTTGAAGTGATCTAGACTTACGTTTTAAGGGTCAAGAGGTATTCAAGGATCCATGGGTTTGAAAATTGTTTTATTGTATCACAGACCCAGGTCTTTAGCTTCAGCCACCCACCCTTTTCTACCCCACGAGCACCAGGAGACCCCACTGACTTCATTGGTCCTTCCGACCACACAGATGAAAGTGTGAGCTTTTACTGCTTCCATTCCTTTGCTCAATTTGCTGCCATCTGTCTCCACTATTAAGAAACCAAGTTTTGTTGCTAAATCTATAAAATTGAGCACCATGCTCTCTCCATCCAGCTATGTTCTCATTGTGGCTTCAGCTAGTACAATTTCTTACTGGCTTTCTGGATAATTTCTGAAAGCATTAGTGTCACACCGAAAGACTTGACTATAAATTCGTCTCTTGATCTAGTGGGTTTTATGTTTGCTTTGGACTTTCTGACCATGTCTAATTTTTGGCCTCACATTGGAGCCAGGCTCTGGCCCCACTGCTATGGCCTAACCCCACATCTATGCTTTACCTATTACCTCTATACTCCAAGTAGTTATGTTGGGGTTCTCTAGTTTCTTATGTTTCTTCAGGGAAGGTCCTTGTCATCATCAATGATAATAGATGGGGGAGGGGAATAAAGGATGCACATTTTATAGTCAAGTCACCTTTAGGGATATGGTACACTGTTCTCTCTCCAGAGCATTTCCAACGGAATGAGGCTGTTCTGAATTCTGATATGTTCCTAGGACAGCGGCTTCTCTTTGTATTTTGTTAAAATAACTTTATTCTGTTCACAGGGTGGGAACTGAGGAGCGTAAGAGCTCAGAGCTCAAACTAAGTTATTATTATCTTTTGGGAAGGGTTGAAAGAAACTGTAACATCAACAACTTCTTTGATGTCAGCCCAGTGTTGTGCTGTGCCAGCTTTCTTCTGACAGTTGCCCTGAACGCTTTATTACGAGATAAAGCAGGAAATGACCTTTGAGAGTTTCAGTATCTGATGTATATGTTCGTTCATATACTTTTAAGTAACCACTTCGAAAGGGTCAAGGAATGAATCCAATGATTTCTTGTGAGAAAAGAACATTTATTGCTCTCTCTGTCTCTGTGAGCTTTTGTTTACAAAGTGCTGATTTAATAGTTATTCTTTGGATGTGAGTTAAGCATTTTTACTGTTTACACATGCACAGTTTGTCTGACATTAAAAAGGGAGCTTAAAATACCTTGAAAATGTGTTAAAAATGTTTTCAGAAAATAAAGTAAAATCATGCTTTCATGAATTAAGTCATTAAATTAGCATTTTGACACTACTTTTTGAGCTGGAAATAAAGCATCTTAAATACAAAGAAGCTCAAGGAATTTCAAAGGGCTAAAAGAGCACTTAGGACATCGTGAATATGTTTAATCATTAATTTCCCACAGAACTTTCTGTTTCCCTTTTATAAAAGCATAAATAACTTGTCTTGACTGTTTACATTGTTTCTTTGTTGATTTTTGCTTTTGTGTTCAAATCTCCTAAACAAAATATGTACTTTTGTCTTCGGAAAATTCCTTCACTTCAGCAAGGTACAAATTAAACGGTTGAATTTTGGTTACAATGGGTTCTAGAATTCCTTTTGACCTGGTGCTGTAGCTAGCACAATGATTCACAGTTACTGGTGTCCTGCCTCTTGCCATAATACGTCTTGTCCACAGTCACAGCTGATAACTTCTTAGGATGTTGTACTGTAGCTCTAAGCTTGCTTTCTGCTCTTAATCACATGTCAGTTTCTCTGGTAAAATGCCTCTATCCTGCTCCAACAGGGCCATGTCTTGGCAATTTTGTGCTAACGAAGGGAATGAATGTAATATATATTTGTTATGTCTCTTAAGATATATTTATTTTATAAGTCAAATATGCCAGTGATCTTACAAAATTATAAAAAGCTTCTGTTAGTGCCAACAAATTAATATATTTGGAAAAATACTTAATCATAGCTTATTATGCAACTTTCAGAATATTATTTAATGTTTAAGGTAAGATGCTTGTGAGCAGTTGGAAACAGGTGCTGTAGACTTGAAATGATTTCTCTCAGATAGACATCTTTATTCACTGCTGCTGCTATAATAGAATTCCTTAGACTGGGTAATTAATACCTAAGAGAATTTTGCTTCTCACGATTTTGCAATTGGATTGAGGATGCCAGGACGTTCAAGGTCATGGCATTAACAGAATTGATGCTAGGTGGACTGCTGTCCACTCCCAAGGTCAAGGCTTGTGCAGATCTGCTGTCTGGCAGACTACTGTCTACTCCAGGTGATGGACCCTTTTGAGAGTCTCATGCAGCAGGAGATATAAAAACAAAAAGCTTCTTTCCAACTCATTCATAAGACCATCAATCTCATTCATGGCTTCTCTGCCCTTGTGTCTCAGTCACCTCCTAAAAGCCATACAGCTTAGCACTGTCACCCTGACAATTAATTGTCAGCGTATGATTTGGGATGTGGGCCACATTTGGGCCACAGCAATGACATGGCTGGAAGCCAACATTCCATTCTTGCTGCTCATCTTTTCCTCAGTCTAAAACAAGTTCTTCAGGTGTATGCCACAGACTCCATTGCACACACTCATCGCATCTCACTGCAGTGGGGAGGGATCAGGTACTTACTGTTCTGGGTGTATTAGAGTAGCATACAACAAGGACATAGGATAGACACAAGTCAGGCAGAGACATTAATAGGAAACTTGGTGTGGCTCATGGAAAACTGCTTCTTTGGATTGCTTTCCCATGATATGTCATAAACCTGCTTTAGCTAAAACAGTGACTCTTGAATTTCCCCACAGAATGACTCACCCTGCAGGACAGTGGTGATGTCTATATCTCTCTATACTGAACTATTTTTATCACTAATTATCTCAAGGATTTTTTTTTCTTGACTTTAGTAAACTTCAAGAGTATGTTGGCATTTGGTGAGGGGACCAGGGGGTCTACCCGGAGAGATGATATGGCTGTGGTTGGAAGTTTAGATTGCTCCACTCCATTAACAGCCAGAGTATTCCCTGGACCTCTGCAAGACCTAAAGTGACTCCAGAGTGCTAAGAGACACACACGAGAACTAGAGCAGAACAGATGTGTGGACTGAATCCAAATGAAGGAATGAGAGCTTGGGTTACTTCTCCAATACAGCTGCCATAGTACATTCTTGCTGCCATGAAAAAATGCCTCAGTGTGGGTAATTAAAAATAACAGAAATTTACTTCCTATAGTTATGGAGGCTGGGAAATCCAAGGCCAAGGTAGCAGCAGATTTGGTGTCTAGACAGGACTGATGTCTACTTCCAAGGTGGTTCGTATTGCTGAGTCTCATAAAACAGAAGATATAAGGACAGGAAGGACAGCTTTACCTCTTATCACCATGGACATCCTGAGAACATCAACTCTATCCTCCGAGTCACAGGTTAAAGTTATGCAAAACCATTTTCCTTTTAAATGCAATTGTGTTAAAGTTTTTTTGTTGGACCAAACTAGAAATGGTAATTTTGGGGTAGCAACTCAAACCAGACTAGCCTTAATGTCTACTTAGCTGGCAGTCCTATATTTTAAGAATCTAGATAATCCCAAAACTACCACTTTAAACAGAATTCCCGATGCAACCCCCTTGTATAAATAATATAACACAAATATTACATATTACACTACTAATATCAATCTCCTATCAAAGACAATAGAAGATGTAAGCTATAAAATGCCATTCATTTTTAGTCAGCTGGACAGTGATATTTGGATGAAAATTTCCAAAATTCAGTAGTTTTTTAAAAATCATGCACACCAAAGGTTACAGTTATACTATGTACCTTATGTATATTATGGACTGAAAAATTGCAAAATGTGTGTGTGTGTGTGTGTGTGTGTG
>LOEQ01003559.1:7427-17988 GCA_001685075.1 Bramus lutescens | reverse complement strand
GAGAGAGAGAGAGAGAGAGAGAGAGAGAGAGAGAGAGAGAGAATGTGTGTGTGGTGTGTAGGTGTGCATACATGTTCACATGTGTGCATACTGGAAGATGAGAGGAATATAAATTAAAAACTGATAATGAATTTGCTTTGTGACTAGAGGAAAAAGTGGGTGATAGGCCTGTAGTTAATTTGTGGGCTTCACCTAACAAACTTAGGGAATGCATTCACCTGGAAGCTAAAGAAGGAAGCCAACTGAGGCCAAGAAGGAGAGTTGGAAGAAAGGAGAAGGAGCTGACAAGGAGGTTTCTAGAGGTGGTGCCACCATTGATGGGTGACAGAAGAGGACATTGGATCTCTGGAACTGGAGTCACAGGTGGTTGTGGGCCACCAGACCTTGGTGTTTGGAACTTAACTCTAAATGCAGGTCCTCTGCAAGAGTCATAGGGACTTTTCATCTCTGAGCCATTTTTTTCTAGCCCCCTTTTAGTTGTTGTCTTAGGGTTTCTGTTGCTGTGAAAAGATACTGCGATCATGGCAACTCTTATGAAGGAAAACATTTAACTGAGGTAGTAGTAGCTTATAGTTTAGAGGTTCAGTTCGTTTTCATTGTGGTGCGACCTGGCGACATGGAGGCAGACATGGTGCTGGAGAAGTAGCAGAGTGTCCTACATCTTGGCTTGCAGACAGTAGGAAGTGATCTGTCTTTCTGGGCAGTGTCTTGAGCATATATGAGACCTCGAAGCTGACCTCCACAGTGACACACTTCCTCCAACAAGATTGCACGTACTCCAACGAGGCCACAACTCCTAATAGTGCCACTCCCTTTGGGGGCTGTTTTCTTTCAAATCACTGCACCTGTTTTATATAAAATTCACTGTAAAATCATTTGGAATCATTAACCAAATCAAACTCACATTGCAAAAGTTCTGCTATTAGTCAATTTACATATTGGGTTTACCTATTTTGGTGTGTAGGAGTTAGTCATTGATAGCTTTCTCAGCGTATTTTATTGCTCCTTAGGAGTTTGTTCCTTTTCAGACTTGCTCTCTGGAGTCGACTGTGATGGCTTTTGTTAATGCAGATCCTAACGTCAACTGTCGGCTAGTCACTCATATGAACTGCCAGGCTGACAAAGCAATTACTTCTCAAGATAATTGGCATGGTTTTCATATGTGTTTCCTGCCAAGTTCTCTGATTTTAATGCTCTCCTGCATCTCTTCTGTTTGTTAAAACATTTTGCTTTTCCTTTCCATGTATGACATGAAGCTGAGAAGATAGTTTTTTTTTAATAAAAAATATGTTGGCATTAGAATAGCATTTCTTAAATTTACTTACTCAGAGAACATGCTCCAAACCCCACAGAGCTATCTTTGTCATTAGGAAGATGGATTTCTGGGCATTTGTGAACTTTGGTAGTTGTGTGTTTAATAATTCTACTGAGAGATTAGTGTTTGAAGTATTTGAACTTGGTTTTGCTAATCTGGGGCAAAATATTAAAAATGTGACAATACAGAGTTTAAGATTTCTTTTTCCAGAGCAGACAGTGGAATTTCATTATTTTATTTTGTGGTGGGGTCCCAGGCAACACAGGCTAATTTCAAACTCATCATGCAGCCAAAGATGACCTTGAACTTCTGATCTCCAGTGTTGAAGTTACTGAAATGAATCACCAGGCTAAGGTTACATAGTACTGTATATATTCAGCTTTGTGCAAGCTAGATAAACATCCCAGCATCCTAGCTCTATGCCCAGTCCTGATGAGAGTACTATTTTACAAACGCTCTACTTGCTTTCTACTCCTTGGTGAGCTAGGAGCGAACCTCAGTGTGTTCCCCTTGCTTTATTTGTTCCTAGCAGAATTTCTTTATGATATTTGCTATCATCATTGGTTTTTCCTCTACTGGGAACTGAACTCCTGACACATGCTAGTCAAATGTCTTCTGCTGAACTACATCCCAAGACCTTATGACAGACCTTGATGGTCTTTTTTTTTTTTTCCCTAAAAATCTCAGTAAGGGTTCAGAAGCAAGTCTAGCTGAGATGCGAATGATCATTGCGGCCCTGGAAAAGTCATTGTTGCCTCCCTCTCAACTGTAATAATTCAAAAATATATTGAGAATCTTCTGTATGTGTCTATATTTAACTTTGGATGGGAGTTTAGGAGGGCATTTTAGAATGTGGTAGGAGAAACAAGACACATTCAAACTTGTTCTTATGCAAGCTTTGGAAAGCACTGTTGTTACTACCTGGGATGTTTCCCCATGCATCATGTTTAATAAACTTATTTCCTTCAATCATACTGCATATATGTAATAGTAGGAGAAAGAATATTAGTGTTACAAGATAGATGCCTTAGGATGGAGAATTTGGTTTGAGTTACAGTCATCAAAAACTTGAGTAGAAAGGATTCTGACTAGTCCTTGAATGAGCTATGTTTAGAAAGAAGTGGAGACAAGAAAAGACAGTATTGGAATCGGGAGAACAAACTTCTGTGGAAGTCTTATTGGCAGGAGTCTGTGGGCTTGGGAAACAAAGTCTCTTCAGCTTAAATGAATGAGGTTGCCATGAAAACGAAGTTGGAATTTTAGATGGTGATAGACTATGAAAGACCTGAGTACAAAGCAGGGCCTTAAGCTTATTTTGTAGACTTTAGGAGGTCTCTAGATTTGTGATTTTAAAGAAATGTGGTTTCAAGCAGTATCTCTTCCTCTTCCCCTCCTTTGTCTCTTGCCATCTCCCTTCCTCCCTCCCTCCCGCCTTCCTCTGTGTCCTTCCCTCCCCTGTACCTTGGTATTAGGTCCTTACTCATGCTAGGCAAGTGTTTTACAACTGCCATGCGCTCTATCCCCTGCCCCCTTTTCACTCTTTGCTTTAAGACAGGTTCTCTTGAAGTTTTCACACCTAGCTGCTGCTAAAGCTTGTTCAGGCCTTGGCAGTCCCGTTGCCTCAGCTTCCTGTGTAGCTAGAATTTCAGGCCTGTAACACCAGACCTGGTAGGTACTCTTTGTGGGCTTAAAGGCAGTCCAGCACTTAAAAACTTGATTTCTTGATCTACAAACCTGTGAAAGGCAGCCTGGTCACTCCAGGTCATGGTGAGTATTAGGAACGTGAAGGAAGGAGTGTCTGGCACTGTCATTGCTCACTTAGCAGAAACAGTTGTTATCTATACACTGTGGACATAAATAGGTGAGTCTAGATGCTACTTTTCTTTCAGTTTGCTTGACTTCAGAACTAAGGCCGCCTTCAAGGTGTTGGTCCACCCTCTATTTGAAGGAAGTGTTCTCTTCCCAGCCTTTCTGGTTTTATTTCACTTTATCATCTGCTCTCTGGGGGAAATTCAGTTATAGGAAGATTTGCCATTTTCCAGGAATAGACATTTCCATGGCTGAACATTTAATGGCTTGAAAAGTGTTTCACATATTGCTCTAGATTGCCTAGTCAGTTCCACAGATCAGTTCTCTCTGCCTTTGCTTCTGCTCTATCAGATGGCAGTTCCTCTTCCCACACCTACCAGGCCTTGCATAGCCACCAAGAAGATGTGGCCTCATTCTTAGGTCCCTTCCAAATCCTTTTCTTTCTAGGTTGAGTAGCTCTCATCATCAGACCCAATCACACAGCTCCACCCATTCCAGTTCCTCTGGTTGCAATATGACTTTAGGTTTTAAAATTGTGGTTTTCAGACCTACTGATACCTGGCAGTGAGATCTATTCAGAGGCAAGCAAGGCAGATATTGCTGTATCTACACTCTAGACAAGCGTCAGTTTCAAGGGTTTTGATGTACTATGTCTGGATTTGGGGGTATCTCTTGACATTATTAGAAGCCTTCGAAAATGATAGAGAACATTATTCATGAATATATATATATATTTTTAAAAACAATATAAAATGTTAAAAACACCTTGGGAAATATAATGGCATGGTTCCATCCATGAACACCTTTGGATTTATCTAAGTTAACCAAAAATTTACATCCACATGAAAATCTGCACATGGATGCTTATAGCAGATTTATTATCAGTTGTCCCAACTTGAGAGCATCTTGGTTACATTAATAGGTGAGTGAGTAAACAGACGGTGGTGAGTCTAGATTGACAGGACATGGTTCAGCCAGCCCTAAAGAGGAGTGTGGACAAAGGGAAAGTTATGAGCAATGCAGACTCATATCACTATGTAAATGAGCCAATCTGGGAAGTCTACAGACTTTGTAGAGCCATAGCTACTCTGGAAAAGTCAAAGCTTTGCAGGCAATAGAGCGTTTAGATATTGTCAGGGACTTTGGAGGGAGGAAAAATGAATAGCAAAATCACAGGATTTTAAGGGCAGTGAAGCTGTTCTGTACAATGCTGTAACAGTGGATCATTGTTATGAAATGCTGAAACCGAGAACACATGAAAACAACAGTATTGATGCACATTGCCAACTTTGAGTACCCACATAAACATCTAGCAGAACAAATGCACCGTCATGGCAGGCTTGGCAGCATACCCATTTGGTGGCTGATAATTGGGGGAGAATTTTCCTGTGGGGGACAAGGAGGTCTGTGAGAATCCTATGTACTTTTAATCAAGTTTCTGAGAACCTTAAATAGCTGAAACTTAATAAAATGTACTATTGAATCAATATTTAAAGTTTCCACATATAATTTAGTATTTAGGCATGTCCGTAAATCACAAAGAAATATTTACTACAGGAAAAATATTTTATGGCAAACATAATACACAATTTACTCTGCTTCAAGCATCAGAGGAATTAAAACTATTAGGGCTCCTTTTTAGAGCATTCCCGAGCTGCCCATCACATTTTCTAAGAAGTAAATCTATGACTTTGTGTTTATTCTGATTGCATTCCCCTTAGCCATTTCTGGTTATCATTCTTCCATGCTTTCCATTTCTGGTTATCATTCTTCCATGCTTTCATGCCCACCTGACTCATCTGGATAACCCGAAGGTATCATTTGTTCTGGGTAGTGATTCCAGAGTGATATATTTATCAAAAGCTAGAGATTTGGGCCTGTCTCCTATTTATCACCACTCTTCCCTGGAGAGCATCCTGCGTTGCTCTCACTCTTTCATATTTGGCACATCTTTGAGTTTGCCTTTGAATTACCTTTCTCTTTGTGAAGGTCTAACATTCACTTATGGAACTGGAAGCTGCCAAGGGATGTCCTTGGAACGGGCAGTGTGGGAGGAAACTTCCCTTCCTAGTAATGTTAGGCATCTTACTACTCTTGATGGAGCCTCATAGACTGATATTAATGTACTTTAGTTAGGATGGTTCTGGCCACGAGTGTGAGGAATCCCAATTTAAAATGTCTTAAATAATAGAGGATTCATTATCTCACACAGCAAGAAGCCTGGAGGAGGGCCGTTCCAAGGTGAGGCAATTCAGCATTTTCGAATGTCGTCAAAATCCTCCCTCCTTTCTTTCTCATCTTTCCACTCTGCCTGCTTTAGCACTTCTCTCAGGCAGACTTCCTCCATGGCCTCAAGATGGCAGCTGGCAGTTTGGCCATGGCCTGAAGGCAAGACTTCTTGCAGAGAAACATGACTCATGGTTGGGGTTTAAGGTGTGCTCTGGATACAGGGGTGGGGATGGGCCTGCTTCTCAAGAATCTAATGGAAATCTCTGTGCCTGGCTAAAAGCAGGGCTTAATGAGTGTACGCTGAAGAAAACTGGGGTTTTGTGGAAAACGAGAGTGATCTATGGGGGAATAATTTGTGAGTGAGCAAGTACCAGAGTTCATTGCATCCCTAAAGCACAAAGACATTTTCTTTGTCCAGAGTATGTTGTTTTGATGTTGTTTTTTAGAAAGATAGGGTATCAAGGAAATGACTTAATTTCTGAAGAACAAACAAATAAACTTGTTTTAAGAACTTTGCACATAGTGCTCTGTCTACACTACTCCCACTTCTCCACTTCCTAAGGACCCCTCTCATGACCCTTCTTCTCTGTTATTGCTACACACACACACACACACACACACACACACAAATACACACACATACACGCGCTGGCGTATGCACGCACGTAGATGCAACCTACTAAGTTCATTTAGCATCATTCAGATGTACATGTGTCCAGACATGATTACTTGGGCTAGCCAACCTATGCAGGAGCTAAAGTTAACAGTATAAGTTACTCTGCTGACCGCAAGGTTACATTTTTCATTTGTCTAAGGAAAATTAAAGTCTACACAGAAAGTAATGTACATATGGATCCAGATTGATCAAAGATAGATTGGTGGGCCAATATAAAATGCTCCTTGCTCAGCAGGGCAGACCTCCATCTCTCAGAAGCAATGGCTTTTATATTTATTTTTCAAAGATTTCTTTCACGATGACATCCCCCTAATAACTTTTTAAAGGCAGATTTGAAATGGGATTGAGTCTCTTGGACTCTCCTGACCCACACAATATAATTAAAAGATCACTGGCAAGGCATCAGGAAGAAGAAATAAAATGTTTAATAAGATGAATAATTAAGCACAAATTACATTTCTGTTTGAAAAACTTCACTCAGTGTCAACATATAATTCTTTCAAATTGAGCCTGGTTAAACAGAGTCAGGAAATTAATTAAAGTCAATATTGACATACATGCAGTCTGAAGAGGAAAAGCCTAGCTGAGTGAATGCTGATTAGAGCTTAAGTTTAAAGTTGACTTTCAGAGAATACTACCAGTTTCATGAAGATAGATGGAGCAGCATTGTGTGTCACTCCCAGAAGAAAATGGAATAAGCCGTCAGAATGAGGGTTCCATTTTTCCTGACTTAATGTGTGGAGAGCTGTTTCACTCAGTCCACAATAGGAGCTGCAATAGGAGGCAGGTATAATCATGAAGACGTATGTAATTATAGATCACAATGTGTTGTACTAATTCTCGGTATTTTTAGTTCATGTCTTTGTACATGTGTGTCAGCCTGTTGCTGAGCACACTGCTTTTCTTCAGTGCTAATGTTAACGCACAAAACCCTGAAGGTCAGAGTTTAGTGAGTGAGAACCATTAAGTAATTTTATCTCTGATACCTATCCTCATAGTTAGTACATTTGTCAAAGCAATAACAAATTACAAAATCGCAATCCTAGGACTGAATCTTTTCATGCTACTGTGTGTGTATGTGTATGACACCAGTCTGATAGCATGAGACAATAACTTCAGCTTTTGGGGTAACTATTTCTAATTTGTTAGATATATTTTAAAATTAAATTATAGTTGCATTACTTCCCACCTTCACTCTCCTTCCTCCATCCCCTCCCAATTCCCATCATCTTAAGCCTTCCCAGCCTCCGCTACTCTCAAGTTGATGACTTAGCTTCTTTTTCTTTAATTATTAGTGTTTTACACACACACACACACACACACACACACACACACTGCTGAGTCTGTTCTTGTAGTTCATCTGTATGATTTCAGGGCTGACCACTTGGTATCAGACAATCAATTAGAAAGTTCATTGCAGGGAGAGGCTACTCCTGTCTCCCCAAGCAGTCATGCTTGTAGCTCTACATGCAGGGACGGGACCCCATTCCCTCTTTCTGCAGAAGCATGGCTCTTGATATTGTCACTGTTTAGGAAGTTGTTTCTAGGAGACACAGTCTCACAGCAGACTTCTTAGTTCTGTGGTTATTACAGTCATCATGCCTTCCTTTCTACAACGTTCCCTGGGCCTTAGGTAGAGGAACTGTGTTGTAGATAAATTCAGGATCCATTGGTTTTTCTGTAATTGTCTTTATCTATTTAAATTGTTTATCTGGTCTTGACTCAACATTGGTAAGCTGTATCTATAGAGAAAATTGTCCATTTCATTTACATTTTCCAGTTTTGTGGAATCCAGGTTTTTGGAGTATGACCTAATGATTCTTTGGATTTCCTCAGTGTCTGCTTTATATCCCCCTTTTAGTTTCTGATTTTTGTTAATTTAGATGTTCTCACTCTAGCTTTTAGTTAGTTTGGTTAAGGGTTTGTGTATCTTGTTGATTTTTCTCTAAGGACCAATTCTTTGTCTCATTGATTCTGTGTTGTTCTCTTTGTTTCTATTTTTATTGATTTCAGTCCTCAGTTTGTTTATTTTCTGTTTTATACTCCTCTGGGGTGTGTGTGCTTCTTTTTGTTCTAGAGCTTTCAGGTGTGCTGTTAAACGCTAGTGTGAGATCTCTCCAATTTTCTTTTGAAGGCACTCAGTGCTGTGAACTTTTCTCTCAGCACTGCTTTCATTGTGCCCCATAAGTTTGAGTATGTTTTACATTCGTTTTCATTGAATTCTAGAAAGTCTTAAGTTTCTTTATTTCTGCCTTGACACCATAGTTGTTCACTAGAGAGTTTTTCAGTTTCCTTGAGTTTTTAGGCTTTATGTTGTTTTTGGTCTTGTTGAAATCCAACTTTAATTCGTGGTGGTCAGTTAGGATACACAGGGTTATTTCTGTTTTCTTGTATCTGTTGACACTTGGCTTTGTGGCCAAGTATGTGGTCAACACTGGAGAAAATTCTGTGAGGTGCTGAGAAGAAGGTATATTCTCTTGTGTTTATGTGAAATGTTCTGTAGATATCTGTTAGTTCCTTTTGATTCATAACATCTGTTAGCTCTGTTAATTCTCTGTTTATTTTCTGTCTGGATTACCTGTCCGTTGGAGAGTGGGGTATTGAAGTGTCCCACTATTAATGTGTGAGATTTGATATGTGATTTAAGCTTTAGTAATGCTTCTTTTACAAATGTGGACACCCTTGCATTTGGAGTATAGATGTCAAGATTTGAGACTTTATCTTGGTGAATTTTTCCTTTTATGAGTATGAATTTCCCATCCCCCATCTCTTTTGATTAATTTTTGTTAAAAGTCTGTTTTATTAGATATTAGAATAATTCTACCAGCTTGCTTTTTGGAGCCATTTGCTTGGAACATCTTTCTCTAGCCCTTTATTCTGAGGTAATGTCTATCCTTGATGTTGAAGTGTATTTCTTGAATGTATCAGAAGGATGGGTCATGTTTTTGCATTCTTTCTGTTAGTCTGTTTCATTTTATTGAGGAATTGAGTCAGCTGATATTGAGAAATACTAATGACCAATGACTGTAAATTCTGATGGTGTTTTTGTACTTCCCTTATTTTTTTTTCTGGTAAGACCTTATTTATTTATTTCTAGCACTTTCTGTAGGGCCAGATTTATCGATAGATATTATTTAAATTTGACTTTGTCATGAAACATTTTGTTTTCTCCATATATGGTAATTGAAAGTTTTTCTCAGACTAACAGTCTGGACTGGCATTTCTTAGAGTGTGCATTACATCTGTCCAGGCCCTTCTGGCTTTTAGAGTCTCCATTGAGAGGTTGAGTGTGATTCGATCAGGTCTGCCTTTATATGTTTCTTGACCTTTTTCTCTCGCAGCTTTTGATATTCTTTCTTTGTTCTGTATGTTTAGTATTTTGATTATTATGTGTCAAGGGGACTTTCCTTTCTGGTCTACTTTATTCAGTGTTCTATAAGCAGTTTTATAGGCATGCCCTTCTTTAGGCTAGGAAAGGTTTTTTCAATTATTTTGTTGAAAATATTTTCTGGACCTTTGATTCTTCTTTCTGAACCTGGGATTCTTCTCCTTCTTCTATTCCTATTATTTTTATGTTTTATCTTTTCATGGTTTGCCATACTTCCTATATTTTGTGTTATGAATATTTTAGATTTAACATTTTCTTTGACCAGTGAATTTATTTCTTTGATCATATCTTCAATGCCTGAGATTCTCTTCCATCTCTTGTATTTTGTTGGTGGTGACTGCTTCTGCTTACCCAGACTTTCCATTTCCAGAATTCCCTCAGTTCGTGTTTCTCTATTGCTTCTATTTTAATGTTCAGGTCTTGAGCGTTTTCCTTCACCTGTTTGTTTGTTTCTTGGCTTTTTTTTTTGGCAATCTTTAAAAGATTTATTTGTTTCCTCTTTAAGGTCCCCTATCATCTTCAGAAAGCCGGTTTTAAAGTCACTTTCTGAAGCTGTGTTGGGATATTCAGGGCTTAGTGTAGTAGTATAGCTGGGCTCTGGTGTTCCCATAGTGTCCTGGCTGTTGATTATGTTCTTACACTGCCATCTAGTTATCTGGGTTTGGGATAAATATAGGTTTAAGTGTTTATTTCTGAGTTTGTTTCTGTTGGATGGGTATTTTTGTCTGTGATTTCTGTTTCCTTTTTGATCTCCCGGTCTTTGTGGTCTGTATCTCTGCTTGCTTGGGGTGACCTCTGGTCCAACTTGGTGTCTCTGTTAGAGTTTGTGGCTGGCGTTCTGTAAGCTAGAGCATTCTTGGGTATAGTAGAAGGTCTCCGATCTTCTGACTGTCGTAACCTGCACATGAGCAGTGCATATCTCCCTGAGGTGGGGGTGGTGGCAGTGGTGAAGGATGGGGTAGAAAGGGGTGTCAGCAGGATGGCTGTTCAACATGGTGGGTACCTGAGAAGCTGATGTCCACCAGTGCAGGGGTGGGGGCATGGCAGCGGGGGTGGGCAGTGGGCAGGTGTGTGCACGTGTGTGTTGGCAGATGGGGCCCTTATCTTTTCTGACTGGTGTGGCCTGCGCCTGAGCAGTGGATAT
>LOEQ01003558.1:97567-125422 GCA_001685075.1 Bramus lutescens | reverse complement strand
AAGGTACTGGTCTTATGGCTTCTACTAAAGAATTTCTACAGAGGCCCAGCTTTCCTTAATGAAAATGCTTCAAGTATTTCAAAGACAGTCCAAAATATCTTCACAAAATTCTACCTTTTTACTAAAATATCTGAAAAATAATTGAAATACTACATGGCCATCTAATGTTTCATGTTCACAGTTGGACTGTGATTATGTTTCATGTTATATTCATCATGCTCTGGAAAATATTTTCAAGATTGACTCTTAACTTTTGTGTTAAAATGTATGTACTATCAAATATCTAAATGATTAAACAGTCCAACCAATTTCCATATGTTTTGTGCTTTTGTATCTCTCTGGTCACACGTGGGATGATTGTGGAAAAGTGGGAGGAGAGTGAAGGAGAGGAAGATAGAGACAGAGAAGAAAAAGGAAGGAAATAAGGATGGAGTATAGGACATTGGAGAGAGACATATCCTTTCAGAAGTCATCTACAAATGGACACTTGGTTGTTCTTACAACTTGATTATTGTAAGCAATGTAACGATAAACTTGGTAGTGCACCTATTTCTTTAAGATCCAATAATTTAATTTAATTATAATATCAGTAGCATAACTTCTAGATCTTCTCCCGCTTTCCTATGTAATTGCAAGCATGCCACATTCTATTTACTATCATGGCTGCACCAAGTTACATTCCCATCAACAAGGGAGAAGGGTTCCCTTTTATCCACATGATCTGTATCATCATCTTTCATTTTTGCAATGTTAACTATCTAACAGTTGTGGGGTACAATCTTATCTTGATTGGTACCCCTGCACTATTAGTAAAGTAGAAAAATTGTTCATTTTTTTATCTGTATCTTTTCTTTGAAAAAAATACTTGTTTTAATTCCCTGTTCATTTTAGCATCCGTTTATATTATTTAGGCTATTTAGCTTAGCTGTGTATATTCCCCCAAATTTGTGTGTGTTAATCCCCTGCCTAATGCACTTGCTTTCACCATTTGTGTGGCTCATCTTTTCATACAGTTTTAATGTTCTCTTGTTCAGAACTTCCTTTGTTGGATACCTGAAAATCTATCTATTTTCATGTTTTTTCATTGTTATATTTATGCTTGTGACATCTGTTTTTTGTATGGGTTCATACACATCTGTGTTAGTGTGTCCATGTGGGATGGTTCACAGTTGAGGTCTTTTGTCTTCCTCAACTGTTCTTCACATTACATATTGAGGTAGGGTCATTAGAGTTGGTAGCTGACATTCTTGTTATCAGGTTATTTGGCTCATACTTGATCTGGCAGGTATACAGATGAACTTACACTCTCAGCTAGCCTTAAGATGTCTGCATGTGGTCCATGGTATTATTTCATTGATGTTGGTGATTTTATTTAATTATAATTCATCCTTTTCCACACTGCGTTTCCCTACACCTCCTTTACTTTCATACCCCACATATAATATTATTCTCTTATTCACACTTTTCAGTGGTATTGTCTAATGGTTCCTTTCTAGTTTTATGGCATATTATGTGAACACACACATACATACATGCACACACACCTGCATATACACAAGCCTGCACAAACACATTTCACACATACACATGCACACACATACTCTTCAAATGTTGATTCTATATATGACATAAGCCTTGTAGCATTTGGATTTCTTTTTAATTGTTTAGTTTAAAAAAATGTTTTTAATTTAAAATTTTTGTATTATGTGAAAACTGATTACAATGTGTTTTGAACATATTCATCTTCTCAACCTTTGCCCTTACCATCTTTCTTAGTCAAAGTTCTATTGTTGTGAAGAGACACCATGACCACAACAATTCTTATATTTTTGGTTGTGAACCAAGCCTATAATGACTGAGCCATCTCTGTAGCCAGACCATTCAATTCTTGCAAAAGAAAGCATTTAACTGGGACTGGTATGAAGTTTCATAAATTTAATCCCTTTTCATCATGGGGGAAGCATGGGAGCACACAGGCAGACATGGTGTGCAGTAGGAAAAGCTGGGCTTAGCACAAGGTATTGAAACCTCAATGACTATCCCCAGTAATGCACTTCCTCTAAAATGACTGCCCCTCCTAATCCTGTGGAATAATGCCAGTCTCTAGTGACAAAGTATTCAAATCTATAAGCCTTTGGGGGCTATTCACACTCAAAACATTGTAAGTGGAGACTGCTTCCTCATTTCCTAGCCACCCTGGCCCAAATAATGCAGAAACTATATTAATTACAATACTGCCTGGCCAATAGCTTAGGCATATTCCTGGCTAACTCTTATATTTTAAATTAACCCATTTCTATTAATCTGTGTATCACCATGAAACTGATTTTTATAAGCATCTCTCTCCTTTGGCAGCTACATGGTGTCACCTTGACTCCACCTACTTTCTCTCTGTAAATTATATCTTCCAGTCTGGCTATATTCTGACAAGTCATTGATGGAAGCAGCTTCTTTGTTAACCAGTGACAATAAAACATATTCACAGCATACAGAGGGGAATCCCACATTAAACCATTACTTTAAACTCCATGACCCTGTAACATGAGGGACTGCTCATTGGGGTTTTTGTCCTGCCCAATTCCCACAGCCATTTAGCTCCAAAGAATCACAAAGAAGTCTCCATAACTTATAAACTGATTGGCCCATTAGCTCAGGCTTCATATTAGTTCTTATATCTTATATTAACCCATTGTTCTTATCTATGTTAGCCAAATGGCTCAGTACCTTTCTCAGCTGGTACAGGTCACATCCTGCTTCTTTGGTGGTCTGGGCAGGACTCTGAAAAGAGCTTCCTTCTTCCCAGAATTCTCCTGTTCTCATTGTCACACCTCTACTTCCTGTCTGGTTGACCCACCTATACTTCCTGCCTGGCCAATCAGCATTTATTTAAAACATAATTGACCGATATAGAATTGTTCTTCCGCACCATGACCCCTACAGGGTTACAGTCAAAATATAATTTAAAAAACATTTAGTCCAACTTCTAAAATCCCTGTAGTCTATCACAGTCTCAATACTGTTTAAAAGTCCAAAGTTCAAAGTCTCTTCTGAGACTCAAGGCATTCTCTTAACTGTAACCACTTTAAAATAAAAAAAAAGCAGATCACATATTTCTAACATACAATGGCATAGAATATTCATTTCCATTCCAAACGGAAAGAAGAATCCATAGTCAGGAAATACTGGACCAAAGCAAGTCCAAAAACCAGATGAACAAATTCCAAACTTTGCATCATCCTGTCAGAGGAAAAAGACCTCTCTTGATCTCCATCTCCTTTCAGCTTTGTTGACTTCCACACACTTCTTTCTCTTGGGCTGGTTCTATACCCAATCTCCAAGTTGCTTGGCAGGAGTCCTGTAAGCAGAGACTATTCTTTAGTTTCCCAGCTCCCAGACCCAAATAATCACACAGCAACTATATTAATTACAAGACTAGTCAATGGTTCTGAAATAATTCTAGCTAGCTCTTATATCTTAAATTAACCCATTTCTGTTAATCTGTATATTGCCACAAGACTGTGGCTTACCTGTAAGTTTTGGTGTCTGTCTACTTCAACATCTAAATGGCATCTCTCTGACTCCTCCTACTCTCTCTATACCACTGTTTGGATTTCCTGCCTGGCTTTACTCTGTGGCAAAAACAGGTTTATTTATCAACTAATAAAAGCAACACATATATAGAAGGACATTCTACATCAGAATCCTCCAACTCTGGCATCTCCAACATCTCAGGGTCTCCAGCACTATCTAGTCTCTATCATCACAGCTTCACACAATGGCCTTTATATGCCTCCATGTGTTAGGAGCCATGCCTCCTAGGCTGGCCTCAAGGCCTCCTGAGAAACAGGAACTTGGGCCTTTCCCTTGCATCGGTTAAGCATGGGTTATTTTGAGAAATGACTTTTTGAGAAAATTGTTCCAAGAAAAACCACAGAATATTCCAGCTTGCACAGGCAGCAGATGTCTTAACCACTGACCTTTACCGTACCCTTCTCCCTCAGCCAAGTTCCTGCTTCCCTCTTACCCTGCCATTACCCCACTTCCTCACTCGAGGAGTATATAAGCCAAATGCTTTGCTTCAATAAACGAGACCTTGACAACCGCATTTTGCTTGGTTTCCTTCTTCTCTCTCGCCCATGACCATTTCAGGTAGTGCCTCTTCAGACCCTGAATGACTGGACCCGCTGGATGGGTCATCTATGCAGGGAAACCTCTGACACATGCCTGACCTCATCTGCTTCCCTTAGCGAAGAATAAACGTTCCACGTTCTTGTTGCTGAATCACACTGTGAAACATAGGATTACATTAACTAAATAAAATCAACCTTTGGTCAAGAGGCAGAGCCAGGAAATAGTCAGCAGAAAGTAGCCATAGAGAATGGGCAAGTCCAGAAAATGGATAGAGCAATGCAAAGAGGGTCCTTTTTGTTTGGAACAGCAGAAGAGAAGCTCTCTTTCTGAGATGTCAGCTAAGGAGGAAGATCAACTGGTTACTCTTTGGCCCCTCTTAGGTGGCAGGTTTTCATCCCAGAATCTGACTCCCAGATCTATTGGTAAAAATTGTAAGATTAAATTTTAGTTTAAAAACATTTGGCATTCCAATATGTGACAGAACCACATGGACAGAGGTCATGCCATTCCATCGTATTGCTTCTGCTGGCACTACTGCCGACAAACTGAAAAGTCAGCAGATTTGGTGAGACACCTGGGAAGTTCTTAAGGATAACATTAACTAGTATTTAAAATAAAAATTTTTCCCATGTTAAGGATGGGAAACATCGTAATGCAAGGCATTAGGATAGCATGTATAGTGCTACTTTGAATGGCTTGAAAATGGCAGCAGTAAATGGGGCTGGTAAATGACCTAGCTGGGATTGACATAATGCTGATCATAATTGCTGTGAGTCAGGTAATTCATATTTTATCCTTAAAAAGTTGCTTGACAACTGTGTAAAATTTGAAAAGCTGACTGATAAGATACAAGCCTCAGAAAGACTTATTAATTAAAATAAGAAAAATACTGAGATACAGACAGAAGAATTTAGACAAGAATCTGCTGTGCTTCTGCATGAAGAGGGATGGTCCAAGATTATTAGAAAACCAACCTTAATTTTTCCAGTTACTATACAAGAATGACTAGGAGATGATAGTAACCCACAAGGTTATGAAGAAGTGAAATAGAATCCTATAGAAAGATTAGATTTGAGAAGCTTTAAGGAAGTGGTCATTTCATATGGTATTCATCCCCCCATGAGAAGCAGATAGTAAATTCAGGGACAACTCAGGATATAATTATCCCCCCAAATGGACAGATTTAGTTACATCAATATTGAAAGCCGGTTCTCAGTTTCAGTGGTGAATATGGAATAAGCTATGAGGAGCAAGCCAGTAAACAGCATGCCACCATAGCCTCTGAATTAGCTTCTGCCTCCAGGTCCCTGTCTGTTTGAGTTTCGGTCTTGATATCCTTTGGTGATGAACAATGCTAAATAAGTGTGACCCAAATAACCCTATCCTCCTCAACTTGCTTTTCATCATGGTGTTTCATCACAGCAATGGGACCCTAACTAAGACACCATCTCTCTTCCCACTCAACTTTGAGTTTACTGTTTTTCTTCTGATTCCCCTCATGTTGTCCAGTTTGTATCACACAGCTTTCCTGGAAAAGGAAGCCCTCTCTAATATGTGGTCAGCTTGCCAGAGGTCACATCATTAACAAAAACTGATCTCTGAGCAAGTATAAAATGCTAATATCACCTCAGTTACTAGTGGTCTACCTCCCTCCTTCTGCCATGCTGGAAATTTGTATAGTTGGAGCATGCTTGTGTCCTATGTATAATGTCACAATCACTGTGTGTTCAAATGTCTGTCTGCCCTGTTGTCTGGAAAACAGTCCCTTAAAGTCATTCACCAGCTCTTAGGTTTCAATCTTCCTGTCCCCTCTCCTAAAAGATCTCTGAGGCTGCTTGAGAAGTGTGGTATGAATGTCCAATTTAAGATTTAAAACTCCTTTTTTTTTGCTATCTGGAAATTTACCAGTTGTGGGGAATATCTCTTTGTTAAGTGCCATGTATTGCAAGAAACTTCTCTGATGGGAACTGAGGAATATACTAGTCTATGGAATAAAAATAAGTCTGTAGGACTCATTTTAATAGTATGTTTATTTAACTGAATGATTAGTACTGGGTTCTCCCTGGGGGCATGAAAATCTGTGGCTTTTTTTATTAAAATGCATTCATTTTCTTTTCTCACATTTGCTTGATGGAAGGCATGCATATGCTATATTACACATCTGGAAATTAGAGAAAATATGTAAGACTGGGACCTTCAAATCCAACTCAGGATTTCAAGCATAATCATGTGTGCTGTTATCTAATGAGCCATCTAACCAGCCCAGCATTTGTCTTTCTCAGTTTGGGTCATTTTTCTTAACATAATTATTAGTAGCAGCCATTTTCTGTGAAAAAATAATTTGAAGAAGAAACTAGGATATGGAATGACATCCCTATGGATTGGGAGAATTAACAACATGAAAATGGCTATGTTTGCTGAAACAATACACAGATTTCATTCAATCTCCATCAAAATACCAACTGTATTCTTAACAGAGATAGACAACACAATCCTAAAGGAAATATGAAGGCATAAGATGATTCTAAGAGCCCAAACAACAATAAACATAAAGGAAGATGCTGGACCTGTCACAGAATCTAATTTCAAATTATACCACAAAGCCATAGGAATAAAAACAAAATAAGAAAATAGACAGATAAGAAAGAAATTGAAGAAGTTATCAGAAGACAGATAGATCTCCTATGCTCATGAACAAGTAGGATTAGCAAAACATAGTAAAAAATATGTGACAGAATATATATGAATAGAATACATTAAAAAAACAAAATATGCTTATTTATATATTGAGTCACCAAGTTAACAATAATATAACAATAACCAGACCATTATGCATGAGGGAACTTAAGAAATACATGTCTCCAGATATATTTATTTTATAATAACAAAGCAAAGCAAACAAGACATAAAGACTTTTTATGTATTAGAGTACTGTAAAACAGACATAAAAAAGATAGCTATTTAAATTATTTGTGTCACAGTGGAGTTTCATAAGTATTAAATAAACTAAAAATAGAATGAGGCAGAGTCTTGAAAATAGAACCAGAATTTCATGTTAAAGCCTTATGATTTGACCATGGTATCGTAACAAATGAACACAATTATCTCAAATGCTGATTTGTTTGCCAGTAAACCATGGCATGCTGGTATTTTTGGAAGCACAGTGGAAACATTATAATACCTGTGGTTTTCCCCACCAAACACCCAGATATATAAAAGGCCCTTAGGAGATGATGACACTCAGACTCAAGAAACCTACCGCAGGTCCTAAGCTAAGCGTCCTCTTTTTACACCATGTGTTACTCTGGAAGCTACTATGGAGGACTGGGATATGGCTATGGTGGTCTAGGCTGTGGTTATGGCTTTGGCTACAGTGGCTATGGCGGCTATGGTTATGGTGGTTATGGTGGATATGGTGGCTATGGTGGTTATGGTTACTGCCGCCCACTGTGCTATAGAAGATACTGGTCTTATGGTTTCTACTGAAGAGTTTATGCATCTTCCTGAAAGTGTTTCCAAGTATTATCATGCCAGCAACTCAAAAATTCTAACTTTACAACAAAATATCTGAAACAAAACTGAAAACTGAAATGTAGTATGGTCATCTAATTCCTCATCTTCAGTTGGATTATGATTATGTTTATGATATCTTCATGATACTCTGTAAAATGTTTTCAAGATTGACTCTCAACTGTTGTTTAAAACAATTTATATTATCAAATGACTAAATGATTTAACAATACAATTCAATATCTTCAAGTTTTCTGCTTTTGTATCTGTTTGGTCAGACAGACAGTGGAATGGAGAGGAGGCAGGAGATCCACTTGCCTTGGCAGTGGGAGAGGGCATTTGGGAGTGGGCGGGACTTGTCTCTTAAAGGGGGCAGGGTACTCACGTGATAGGCCAGGCCAGCAGATTACAACAACCAATAACCAGGTCATTCTTCATTAGGAAGATGTGGAAATACATTCTTGTAGATAGAATTACTGTACAATAACAAAGAAAATAAAATACAAAGATCTTTTACCTGTGGAGTATCACAAACCCAACAGACATAAAAAGAGAAATCACTATTTCAATGATTGGTGTAGAAGCACATAAGAGTTTCGTAAGTATTAAATAAACTAGATACAGACTGAGACAGAATCTTGACAACAGTACCAGAATTTTATGTTAGAGTCCCATGATTTGACCATGGGATTCTAACCTATGGGCACAATTATCTAAAGTTATGCAGCTTTGTCTGCCCAGTAAACCAGGGCACACTGATGTTTCTGGAAGCAGAGTGGAAACAAGGATGACATTCTAATACCTGTGGTTTTTCCCACCAAACACTCAGCTGTATAAACGGTCCTTGGAAGACGATGTCATCCAGACTGAAGAATCCTACTTCTTTCTCTGAGCAGTCCACTTCTGAGATCATGTGTTACTAAGGCAGCTACTGTGGAGTCCTGGGCTATGGCTACGCTGGCCTAGGCTATGGTTATGGTGGTGGCTATGGTGGTTATGGTTATGGCTGCTGGCACCCACTGTGCCATAGAAGATACTTGTTTTATGGCTTCTGCTGAGGAGTTTCTACAGCTGCCCAGAATTTTGACATTATCTGCTGTCTTACTAGAAATAGCCTCAAGATTCTTCACATAAGGGATTCTTAAATATCTACATAATTTTCAACTTTATGCTAAACTATCTGAGAAAAATCAATAATGCATGACCATCTTTTTTGTCATTTTCATTTGGAAAATGTGTCAGCCTGAAGATAATTTTATTAGTGCCTCTGTAAGGATCTGTGAAATGTGATTCAGTGCAAACTCTCTACCTTTTTATTAAGCTGTATATATTAATACTAAAATGCATTTCATTGTAGATTGACTTTGTTTAGTTTTAGTAAATAGCCTCTCAGTTTTTCACATTTTATGTATTTCTGTGTAATTTTTCAGATATGTGTAGGTCTTTTTTAAATGATACATGGAAGGAAGGAAGGAAGGAAGGAAGGAAAAAAGAAGGAAGTAGACATAGATATATATAGAGAGATTTATTGTATTTAGCTACCTAAATTTAATAGGGAAGTATATCATTTCTTACTAACAGCTCATTAAAAATATTTCCTCTCTCAGCATTCCTTAGCTGCCTGGAGTTCTTTGTGTAGGGTTGAGGCCTGATGAGCTTCCCCCTTCTACATTAGCATGTCCATTGGTGCTGTCCCTGTTCAACTTATATTTAGACAATCATGTTGATGAGAGTTTATGGGCATGGATTCTGAGGTTTCTAGTAATTTCACATAATTTCACAGTGAAGTCCCTGCCCCCTGATTTTGCAGCCTTTCCTGTCCTCCTTTTGTAATGATTTCCAAGCCTTGGGTACATGAGTTGTCATTTATAGAGACATATATAGGGATGTATATGTATGTGTAACCCTATATATATTAATTTTCTCCAAAATAAAAATTATTTCCATTTTTAGTGTGCCTCACCATTAAGCTGATAAGATGAAAGGTAATGAAATATTGCAATAAATGAAGTGCATGGTGTTGTATGAGGTTGCTTGTTTGTTTCCAGGCCACCCAGACTCCCAAAATAACTACACAAAAACTTGTATTAACTAAATCACTGCTTGGCCTATTAGCTCTAGCTTATTACTGACTAGCTCTTACATCTTAATTTAACCCATTTCTATTACTCTGTATATTGCCATGTGGCTGTGGCTTATTGGCAAGTTTCTGACTTGTCTGTTTTTGGTGTTGGTTATATGATGTCTCTAAACTCTGTCTTCCTTCTCCCAGCATTCAGTTAAGTTTTCCCCATCTACCTCTATTCTGCCCTGCACAGGCCCAAGACAGTCCTTTATTAACCAATGGTAATCACAGCATACAGAGGGGAATCCCACACCAGCATGGTATAAAACACGAAAAACTAAAGGACTATTATTCTGGAGAACATTATAAAAAAGAGAAATGGGATTTTTATTTTTAATTTTTTTATTAAAAATTTCCACCTCCTCCCCTCCTCCCATTNAGGAGCAGAAGGAGGGAGAACATGAACAAGGAAGTCAGGACCGTGAGGGGTGCAGCCACCCACTGAGACGGTGAAGAAATGGGATTTCTTTGCACTTTTTTTTACCTTGTTTTCCAGAACTATCAAACCACATTTGGAGAAACAAGTGCACACGTCTGTGCTAATGCTATGCTAGTGGATGCAGAACTGAGCACAGAGCCAGGCTACTCTAAGGTTGGTATTTTTTCACTTCAGAAGTTTTCGAGATTAGTTTCCTATGAGACAAAGCTGAATTACTTGAAAATTAAAAAAAAAAATCCCCATATCAATGTAAGGAGAATTAATTAAGAAAATTCAAATATACTAGGAAGCATAATCTTTAATTAAAAGAGATAAGGGAATACCTACTATAGACTGAGAAATGGGACAGATGTCAGCAATTGTATTTGATTTTAGCTTTTGTTGAATTTAGGACAATAGTCTCCCTCCCTGCCAAACTTGTCTCTCTCCATGTGTGCATTGTTGTTGTTGCTGCTGCTGCTGTTCTGAATCCTCCATAACTTAAATTCAAAATGTTGAACTTGTAGAACCCTACAGAAGGATCCAAAAAAAGAACAGATTTTATTTATTTTATTTTATTTATTTATTATTTTTATTTATTTATTTTATTATTATTATCAAAACTTTCTACCTCCCCCCTCCTCCCAATTCCCTCTCCCTTCCCCATCCCCCCTCCCCCTAAAAGAACAGATTTTAAAAGCTAACAAAAATATCAGCCAGAAATTGGAGCTTTCAGGTGAGTTATGCAGAGCAGCAAGGGGTTTTACAAAGTCTATGTGAAAACTGTGAAAATTCACCATAAAAACAAAGTTAGGTTCAAAATCATTTAAAAAAAAGTAAATAATAGACTTAGCAACTCAAACTGAAATTTCTGCAGATATTAAGTTAAATCAAAATGATTTCAAAATGGGATGCAAAACATCGAAGACAGCATAAAGGAAATCTCAGCCCTCATGGATGAGAAACACATGTGCAATCATAATTCATCAAGGGACAAAGACATGCAGCAGAGCCATTTGTTTAAATACTGTGTTTTTTTTTCAAAATTGTTACAAGAATTCCTATGCATTGTTCAGAGAGAGAAATCCAATTAAAGACTTAAGCAAGAATAATATAATCACTGAAGAATAAATTCAAACCCCAAATCTTAATTTAGCCAGACAATCCAAACTCGTTATCTGGGAAGAGCAAGGAAGAGGTAATGATAATGATAAATACTACAACAGAGGCAAAGGGAGTTGGGAGAAGTGACGGTGATGTTTTTAGGCTGAATTATAAATAACTGCCGGTTTAGAATGCC
This sequence comes from Bramus lutescens, assembly GCA_001685075.1. Taxonomy (NCBI): domain Eukaryota; kingdom Metazoa; phylum Chordata; class Mammalia; order Rodentia; family Cricetidae; genus Bramus; species Bramus lutescens. Next base: position 113,938 of record LOEQ01003558.1, on the reverse strand, counting down.
TTATAGTCAAAAGTGCCTGTGTAATAAAAACAAATATGCTAATAAAATATAACCAAAGAAATAATAAAGATAAAAATAAAAGCTTCCAGCATATTGTAAAAAAAAGTGATATTGCCATGGTTTTGGTAAAAATAAAAAAATGGTATAGTCTATTTTAGAAATGAAAAAGAGAACCAGTGAAGAACATAGAGTCACACAAAAGAAATTCATTTTCAAATATTTGTAAATAATGATTTTGCATGAATAGTAAACAAAACATGTTTAGGTAAGTATTTGAAAATGGTATATATGTCACTCACGCATACAAGAAAGAATATAGTATACAAGTGGCTTGTGTCAAGGTCATAAACTTACTAGAAAAAAAAGTGCCATATAATACATTGCACCAGGCTACAACAAGTTAACAAGTCTGGAAAAGTCGAAAACTAGAAAGCATAAAGTTCAGTGATGATCATAAACTGACGTTAGGAGATCTTGCCCTCTCATTTGTGGCTCAGAAATCCTCGGTCTAGGTTTATATCAGCTTCCATGACTATTTTGATAGACTAGGGCGAGAATGCACACTTCCATAAGGTGATCCAGAGCCAGGAGTTTGTATTTGGCAGTTCTTGTAGTCTGTCCTTGGTACCTAACTCTAGTACCTAACCATAGTGTAGACAGCCATATGTGACGTAGGAATGATTAGCTTGGATATTGTCTCATATAATGGTTTCCTGTTTAGGGGTTCCTTTAAAATACTCCATTACTTTCAGTTACTTTTTGTATTTACTTTGCATAAGAAACAAATATGACGCCCTTTGTTTGCTATTCTTTTAAAAATTTCCAGTAAAAAAGTATTAGTGTCTACTTAAATCTTTCACTGATTTTAAATTGTTTGAGAAATTTTGGCATTCTTTTCATCCCCATCATCCTCCCACATCCCTCTCCCTATGGCTCTCTTCTTCCCAGCATGCTCCCTACTTCCATGCGTCTCTTTAATTGTAACCCACAGAGGTGAACTGGGTTTGCTGGCACCAGCTATGGTGGGAAGTTATTTATTAGAGGATAGGCATTTATTAGTGGCTACACCACTGAAGCAAATGACAACCCCTTTCCTATCAACCATAACTGCCTATAATCCCTGATGGAGGGACCGGTGCTCAACAGCTCTACCCATATCTGTAGGCTGAATCTTGTGCAGGTCTTGCACAAGTAACTACAGCCACCTCGCATTTCTTAATGCAAAGGCTATGTCACATGGCCATATCACAGTTCTCCTCCCCAGATGGATCTTAAACTTTTTCAGGTACCTCTTTAGCACTGTTCCCAGAGTTCTGTAGATAAAGACATTACGATTGATCATTTAGTATTGATCACTCAACATTTGTTTTTAGTACAGTAGCCAATTTGGAGTCTGCATTAATTCCTACCCAGTGGAAGAAAAAAGCTTCCCTGAGGAAGACAAAAAAGCAGCGAGTAACATGTCCATTTAGAAAAGCAAGAACAGTATCTAGGGTTATTTGGTGAGCTTTCATTTATGTGAGAGAATTCTTTCTACATTCTGGAATTATAAAATGTTTGTGTGTTAGTCTATGTTTTCTTGACAGCTTCACAAAAAAAACAGTAAGTATGGTTATATTCATCACTTTTTCCTGTTTGGTTGTTAGAGCTTCTTGTATTTTTGTATTTGTTAAGGTTTATTTATTTTCCTTTGTTTTTTAATGTTTTAAAATCTCATTTTACATTCCAACCACAGCTTTCCCTCCCATCCCTCATCCTGCCCCCAGCCCCTCCCCTTCAGCCCACCCCCATCAACTCCTCCCAACAGGTAAGGGCTCCCATGGGGAGTCAACAAAGCCTGGCACATTAAGTTGGTGCGGGATCAAGTCTGCATTAAGGCTGAGCATGGCATCCCACCATAGGGAATGGGCTCCAACAAGCTAGCTCATGCACCAGGGATGGATCCTGAACCAACTGCCAGGGGCCCCTCATATAGTCCAAACATCAGCACTGTCTCCCACATACGGAGGGCCCAGTTCAACCCCATGGAGACACCACAGCTAGAACTTATCTTCCTAAGAAATTGTTAGCTAGTTTATGGTTATCAGTGCAGTTTCTATACTTTGCTAAGTGTTTTATTAATCCTTTACAATAATATTTATAATCAATTTTGATGATTTTTATGTGATCCGATGTAGAGGTATCTCTTTAAACATGATTAACCAATCAACCCAAAACTATTTACTGAGAAGAGACTCATAGCTACAAAAACTTCAATTTCACATTTGTATTTTTCTTAGTCTTATTGAGTGCAGCCATGTACCCATACCCATAGAGGATCAATTTAAAAACCATTTACATATGTTAAAAAATCCATAAACCACTTTAAATAAAATCACATAGCATGCAATCTACCCACATCATCCTTAAACTTTAAGACATTTTTAATTTACTTCTAACACCTAATGCAATATATATGCTGTTCACAGCTGCAGTATTTAGCAAACAATGACAAGAAAGACAGGTGCATTTTTGCTAAATAAGGATATTTTCCCCAGAACATTTCCAGTTCAAGATGTTGACTCCATGAAGCTATATGTGGTTTCCATGAAAGGCAGACTACATACATAAAAATATTTGTGTTTTTGTGTGTACATTTTTATCTACCCTGACATATTTTAATACAGAATATCTTCAACATCACTTACTCTCAAAACTTTCCTAATTTCCACCGTGTTCTTGGTCTTTGATGTTCTTAAGGTCAAATTTCTCACTGAGTTTGAGACATTCAAGGATATCTTTTTAGTGTTGTGAAATATGAGCTCATCTCAGCTTGTGCTCAATTTTATAACAGCTCATGTAATCCAGAAGAGGTTTCTTTTAATTTGATCATTCTCTGGCTTTAGTTTTGTTGCCTACTTTTATCCTTTGGTGAAGCTCACTAACTGCATTGTTAGGTTTTTCTACATCTTTGATTCTTTTTAATCCCCTTAGGTCATTCTTTAAGCTGAAGATATATGTTTTATTTTGTCCCATTAAAATTTTGGCAATATTTTGCTAAGCATATTTCATTTATAGAGATTTTTATATTATATGAAATAAAAGGGTTTTTATTTTCATTGGTTTTCCTAGAGGAATGTTCTCTATATGGTTATAATGATTTATTCTTTATTTCTAGCAACTTTTATCACCTAAAATTCTCCATGTTTGACATTAATGTAGCTATATTGTTTTCCTTTTGTCTAACATTTACTGTATAATTCTCCTAGAGTTTGGCTTTCAAACATCCTGTTATTTGATAATAGAGTACAACTATTATACCTCTATGTCATTAAACATGTTACTTTTTCTGGATTTATAATTTCTGTGCTTCTACTGAATCATTTAATCTGTTTATATTACTGTCCTCTTTGGTATTTATCCCATCTTCCTGTATTTGGATAATATTTACATTTTTCCCATTTCTCAGATTTATTAACTTCTTCAAGTTAATAAAATACTTCATTCCACTTTCCTTCCCTGTACTAGAGAATTATTCATCCCCTTGTTATTCTTGCAGTGGGTCCTTTGAGAATTAGGCTTATTTTTACTTATTGCATTCTATCATAAGTTGTCATTTGGACTACTTATGGAGCAGAAGCTTCAGAAAACTTGTACTAGCATATTAGTACATCTTTAGCATAATTTCAACTATGGCAATTTCATGTGCATTTCATAATCTACCTATATGATGATGATGATGATAATTACAATATGTGTACACAGTAACCATTTGTATTTGCTCATACACATGGGAACATTATAAAATATTCTGTCATTTCTTGTTTCTCCCATTTTTTGTGTTTCTAAATGACATAAATTTTCTTCTGCCTAAAGCAGAAGGGAACTTTAATGTTCTTCATGTGAAAACGTTAAGAGAGACATTTTCTCATACCATTATTTTCAAAAGAGTTGTAATAATATTTTTAGGCTATAAGTATTTTCCCTGAAAACTAATTAAGCATTTTAAAAATGCCATTATATGTTAGAAAAAAAAATCAAGATTTGATTTTGCCACATAAGTAACACACAGGCATTAAATTCTACATAATCTTAAAAACCACATCTCATATGATATTCTATGACAAACAAGACTATGTTGAACATTTAAATGGAAATTTCAGGTAAAACAGAATGCCTTCCTTATTTTTTTAAGGCAAGAAAAGGCTTACTTCAAAGAATAGCAGCTTTCTAAATCTGTGGAAGTAAAGAATGGGACATGCTTTTCTCCTCTGTTCAGCATTCTGCTTCTACCCCAGGGGGTGGAAGCATGCAGGAGCCACAGGGAATTCTCTGGATACAAGCCAGCAGTTCACACAGAAACTCACATTTACCAGTGCCATATATGATCCCTTTGCAATCATCTGACAATTTGGCTTTTCCTTCTTATTAACTAATCTTGCTCAATTTTGGTCAAGAGACTACCACTGAAATCATTTCTTTAAAAATACTTCAAAGAAAAGACCCCAAGAACTTCAATGTCCAATTCTTGTGATAAATGAAATGTAGAGAAAGTAAAGAGTGAAAAAGAAATCTTATGGTATAGGTCTCATATAAAAAAAAGTTTTTCTTCTTTTCGTGTGTATACACGTTTCATGGTCTATTATGAGGCTCTGTCCATAGTTCTCATTTTAGAAAGAAATCCCTGTCTAATGATGGCAAAGAAAGTAAAGTCATATGTAAATTTAGACTATAATAAGACTCCATTCTACATCCAGAGACACAAAGAATGCCTTGTAAAGGACACGAATAAATAAGTTGGTTGTGGTGTACATGACTGAATAATAAAAACAACTCCTGAAAATGTAAAATATCCAAGTAAAAATTCGAAAAGGAAAATCAACTCTGCTTGCCGATGGTCTAGAATCAAGTATGCAGAAAACTTTAAGGAGAAAAACAAACTTATAAACTATTAAAATTTTACATCACAAAAACATGAAAACAGCACAGTTAAATCAGTGACATTTCTATGCACAATTAATATGCTATATGAAAAATTAAGAAAACCCCAATTACAACAGTGATAAAATGACATCCTTAGGAATAAAAACAATCCAAAATGTGCAAGACTTCACAGAAAAAAAATGTAATGAAGAAAATTAAATAACAGGTAAAAAATGGTTCTACATTCATGTTTGGAAGAATTAACATTATTCTGTAGTCTTCAAAGTATGCTATGGAATCTTTATCAAAATCTCAAAGACGTTCTTTACAGCAATATAGAAAAACAATCCTAAAATTCATCCAGAACTCAGTGAAGACCTTGAAAGGCAAAGCAATCCTGCAAATGATCCAATTAAGCTAGAAGTATCTAATTGCCTGGTTTTAAAATGTGTGAGAAAGACAGATATAGTGTCAAGCACAGAAGAAACACAGGAAGATAGACCTAAAAAGCGTAGTACAGAGCTCCCACAATTTTCATCATGTATTGTCATCTTTATTTTGACAAAAATGTCACAAACATACAATAGTGAAAGGACAGTAGCTTTAAATGTGGTGTTACAATAACCAAATATCCACATGAAAAAGACTGAAATGGAATCTGTATATGATTTCACATATAAAAATCAACTATAATATATAAGACCTAAACATAGCCCTGAAACTATAAAAGCTACAGTTATAATTATGGAAAAACTACATAGCTGTGGTGTTAGAAACGATGCTTTTACTAAAGCTACAGAATGTCTGGCAACAGAAACAAAAATATACCAATGGGACTGTAGTCTGCTGAAAGTTTCTAAATATCAAACAAAATAGCCAAAATAGGGAGGAGATAATATATATTCTGGAGAAAACATTTGCAAGCCATTTGGCTGACATTGAGTGATATCCCAAATTGCTATTTAACCTTATTCCTTTTCACAAACAATCCCGATTTACACTCAGCTGCTGTTCAGTCATTCTACATAAACCTAGGTGAACCGTGTTCTGCTCTCCAAAATGTTCTCAGCCTCTGTGGCAACCTCCAATGTGCTGCTATCCCCTTTATAGTAATCACAATTCACAAAGAGTTATGCTTGGCACACAGCAGGCCAAGAGATGAGTGATCAGCAACCAGATAGTCACCCCACTCTCTAGGCTCTGGGTACCAGGACAAAGCCCCAGGCACCTTCCCCAAGTGCCTCAGCTTCACTAGCCAGACAGCAGGTAAGCTTCCTGCAGGTAGGCTGATCCAAAAGCCTCCCCAATGATAGGACCCTGTAAGCCACAAGGCCCACTCCTTCCCCAAATCCACTCATTCCCTGTGACCTCAGAGGAACTTTGAAACACAGGCTGCAACTGCACAGAGCACATCAAGAGAGCAGGCCAAGAAAGACCTCCGCAGCTGCCTGAGACACAGACAACCACTGCACAAAGTAGACTAAGAGTAGCTCCCTAAGAAACAGACAGCAACTGCAAGAACTGCACCAAGAGCAAAGATACTGCCGGCACCAATTGGAGGAAGAGATGGGTAGTCATCAATGCAAAAATTTATTCAACAACCTAAAAAGCAACATAGTAACACCAGAACTCACTAGTCATACAACAGGAAGACCTGATCATCCTAACCCAGAAGAAGTAGCCTCAAAATCCCAACACAATTCTTCACAGACCTTGACAGAACAATACTCAACTTCATGTGAAAAAAAAAAAAAACAGGATAGCCAAAACAATTCTGTACATTGAAAGGAACTTCTGGAGGCATCACCATCCCTGACATCAAGCTCTTTTACTGAGTGAGCGAAGGTAATGAAAACAGCTTGGTATTGGCATAAAAGCAGACAGATTGACAAATGGAATCGAATTGAAGACCTGGATATTAATCCACATACATATGAACACCTAATTTTGACAAAGAAGCTAAAATTACACAATGTAAAAAAAATCATCTTCAACAAATGGTGCTGACATAATTGGATGTCAGAATGTAGAAAAATGCAAATAGATCCATATCTATCCCCAAGCCCAAAACTCAAAGTCCAGATGGATTAAAGACCTAAATAAAAATCCGACCACACTGAACCTGATAGAAGAGAAAGTGGGAAGTAGCCTTCAATTCATGGGCAAAGAAGACCACTTCCTAAATGTAACCCCATTAGTAAAGACACTGAGAACATCAATAAATAAATGGGACCGCCTGAAACTGAGAAGCTTCTGTAAAGCAAAGGACACAGTCAAAAGAGAAAAAGGCAGCCTACCTAATGCGAAAATATCTTCACCATCCCCACATCAGACAGAGGACTGATCTCCAAATTATGTAAAGAACTCAAGAAATTAGATATCAAAATATCAAATAATCTAATTAAAGAATGGGGTACAGATCTAAATAGAGAATTCTCAAGACAACAATTTCAAATTGTTGAAAGATAATTAAAAATCTTTAGCCATCAGGGAACTTCAAATCAAATGATTCTGAAATACCGTCTCACACCTGTCAGAACGGCTAAGATCAAAAATATCAATAACAGCTTATGCTGAAGAGAAGGTGGAGTTAGGGGAACACCCCTCCATTGCTGGTGGGAGTGCAAACTTGTACAACCACTCTGGAAATCAGTATGGCATTTTCTCAGAAAATTGGGAATCACCTACCTCAGGACCCAGCAATACCACTCTTGGGCATATACCGAATGGATACTGCCATACTACAAGGACATTAATTCAACTACATTCATAGCAGCACTATTTTTAATAGCCAGAACCTGGAAACAACATAGATGCCCCTCAATGGATAGAGAAAATGTGGTATATTTGCACAATGGAATGCTACTCATGGTTAAAGAAACCAATGATGTCTTGAAATTTGTATGCAAATTGATGTAAATAGAAAAAAAAATATCCTGAGTGTAGTAACCCACACCCAGAAGGATGAACATGGTCTATACCCATTCATAGGTAGATACTAGCTGTAAATTAAAGGATAAGGAGCCTATAGTTCATGACCCCAAGTAGCTAAGTAACAAGGAGAACCTTAAGAGTAACATATACAGATCCCCCTGGGAAGGGGAAATAGACATGATCTCCTGAGAAAATTGGGAGTGTGGGGTGGGAGTAGAAATCTTGATTTAGGGAGCCATTATGGGGCTAGTAAGAAACCTAGCATGAGAGAAATTCCCAGGAATCCACAAGGAAGACCCCAGCTATGACCCTAAGCAGTGGTGGAGAGGGTGCCTTCACTGGCCTTGCCCTATAATTAGATTTATGACTATATTAAATGTCATCTTAGAATCTACATCCAGCAACTGGTAGAAGCAAATACAAAGAACCACAGCAGAGCACTGGGCTGAGCTCCCAAAGTCCAGTGGAAGAGAGGAAGGAGTGAGAAGATGAGCAAAGGGGTCAAGACCATGATGAGGACCCCACTGAAATAGCTTGCCTGAGCAAATGGAAGCCTTCCAACTCTGACCTAATAGTGAGGGAACCAACACAGGACCAAACTAGGCCCTCTGAATGTGGGTCACAGTTGTATGGCTGGAGGAGATTGTGGCCTCAGAAAGTTTGACTGCTTGTTCTGGCTTTTTGGAGCCCATTCTTCCTGGACGGATACCTTGCTCAGCCTAGATATACTGGGGGAGGGCCTTGATCCTGCCTCAAAGCAATGAACTAGGCTTGTTGTTGATTTTCCACAGGAAGCCTTACCCCCTCTAAGAAGTGGATTGGGGGATGGGATAGGAAGGTGGAAGGGAGTGGGGGGAGCAGAAGGAGGGGAAGGAGTGGGAAATGGATTTGGCATGTAAAGTGAGAAAAGAGTTTCTTAAAAATAAATTAAAATAAAAAATAAGAAAAGGTAGAGAACCAAGAAAAAATAACACAGTTGAGAATGAGAGGCATAGAAGATTCCTGTGGTCACACCCCCCCTCAAAGTTCCTAGACAGGAAGTCATTAAAGGAAACTCTCTATAAATATCAAAAATATGATAAGGATGCTGAAGTATAGTGCTCTCCACAACAAAGGGCCACTGGCAGGGTGTAAGTAGGGAAGGATTCAGCTTTCTTTAAGGGGCTGGCCACAGGGAGTTTGACCATGATCCAGTGACTGTATGGACAACACAAAGCATACTTTTTTGTATCTTTTTTTTGTGGTATGGCTCCCAGGGTTGGGAGGCAGACTTGGTAGGACTGGGAAGTAAGGATGATTGAGGAGCATTATGTGAAATTCCCAAATAATCAATAAAAATATTATGTTAAAAAGAATAAACTCTAATTTGACTCTAAAAATGTGATAAGTACACTAGAAAAGTCACCATAAACAAAGTGAAGGAAGCAACAACATCAAAATAGCAAAGGGACAGATGCGTAGCCACACGGTAACAATCACTGCAACCTCTGATCTACGATAAGTGCTAGGAACATGTTTAAACCAGATAAGAAATTTGATGATATTGTAAGTTCAGTGATACTCTAGCCATGAACTTGAAAGTCTACATAGAGGTATTTCTAGAGATACATATTATTGGGAAATAAAAATATAATAACAAAATGATAACAAGGGCAGGAGAAGAGTGTGCCCCCTGTACAAACTCTTCATGGACATTAAACTAATAAAAAACATAGTGTTTAATGTGTGTGCATTCATAAATAATGAGAGTGCCCTTTAAAGTTATTGCTTTGGATTATTGGAACTGTGACATAATACCAAAGGACTCTTAGCTAGGAAGTTTTCTGTGTCCCTAACAAACTGTTCAGCCTAAATCTTTAAAATGGAAAAAAGTATATAAAAGCCACAGGGAGTTGGTGACATTCTAAAAGAGAAAAGTGATAATCTCCTCGATTGAACCACCCTCAGAACCAGGAGCTGCTACAGCAACTAATATATGGGCTGGGTTACGACTGTGGTGGCCTAGGCTATGGCTGTGGCTATGGCAGGTACAGATATGGCGGCCGCTGTTCACATTGCTGTAGGAGATAATGGTCCTAGGGATTCTTCTAAAAAACATCTGTAGATCTCCTCTACTTCTCAGTTACCCTTCTACCGTTCTTCCTCTAAGTGACCCTTTGACCCATATTTAAAATGCCTTCCAAACTATTTCAGCTTCTGGGTTATTATTTTGATTTCAACATGTTTCAGCTAGATTTTCCAAGATCACATGCAACCCCTCACCACTCAAGAACTTGTTTATAGGCTAGATATTCTATTGCTTCTTCATTTGTTGTAGCTTAAGAGGTTTGATGTGGAAAATGTCATCTTTTCCAATAAAGCTTGTCTACCATTGCAGAACACTTTGTACACATATTGACTTCTCAGCATTATTTTATGTGGGTGTTGAGGTGTGCATATTTCTTTTCAGGGGCATATGGATGAAACAGAAAACTTACCTACAGTGGCTGCCAGGTCAGATGACAGTGGAAGAAGTACTTTTGTCAAAGCCAAGAGAGGGAGCTCGAGATTCAACAGCAATGTAACCAGCTAGGCAAGCATGCTCCATCCACCTAGCTTAGAGGTTATACAAAGAAAAGAAAAGACACAAATTAAATAAGTGACTATTTGGGGGGGAGATTTTTTATTTAATGCTATATTCATGAATAAAGTTCTCTTTTTTTTCTTTTCATTTATTCTTCTCTCATACAACGAACCCTGACCATAGCCTCCCCCCATCCATTCTCCCAGTCCACTCCCCCACCTCTCTCCTAGATCCGCAGTTTCTCTGTTCCCCTTCAGAAAAGAGCAGTCCTCCCAGGGATAGCAACCAAACATGGTTAAAAAAAAAAGATGCAACCAGCAACCAGGCAGACTAGGCACAAGCCCTCCTGTCAAGGCAGGCAATCCAGTACTTTTAAGACCAAATAAGAATACTAATATGATTCTCCGGTGTATATGTATATTAACAGGCAACTTCAGAAATGCTCTGTGCAGCTCGTTTCATGACCAAGCTTAACTCCAGTTTCTCACATGTGTTCTTCATGAGTCCTCCCTATACATCATGTTCCCACGTGACTCCACAATGAATAGTCAACCAGATGCACAATGTTATATTTGATTCTTATGGACAAATCTTAAACCCAGCCATCCCTAACTGCTGGTTTCAACTTTTCATGGATATAAAACACTATGCACTGTACAAAGCACATTTCTTCCCATCAGAAAGAAATTAAATCAAAAAATATTTCTATGCCTCTGCTGCTGATGGGACATATCTGCAGCAATGTCAATCATCTATAAAGCAACAGGTGACCACCAAAATATGTTCAAATGCTGTTTGGGAAAACTCCATTCCTAGAAGTGTGAAGCTATGCAGATACCTCTAGAAATACAACAGGATGTATAGAATTTACAAGTCTCACACACATTAAAGAATACATCAAAAATAAATGTCAAGAGTAAGATAATAGAGGATGAGGAGGAAGATAGAGAGGAAATGATCAAATTCAGATGATTTGAAATATTAACAATTGAGTAATACATGTAAAAGGACTTTGGTATGTATATATGCATGGGTGTATGCTGATCTTCTATTTTCATCTTTGAATCCTTTCAATGTAAATTACATTAAACATTTTAGAAATAAAATACCATGGCAAATGCCTAGTGGATGACTCTTTCTAAATGGCTCATAGACAATATTTTTATCTGCTTCTGTATTGCTCATTATCTATTTGGAAGTGATCTAGCTATGTTGTTACTCTCATATATTAAATTTTAAGTGTTGTATTGTTAACATAAAAAGCACTATCCCCTGGACATACTGTTTTTAATTTCCTGACACTGCTGTGTTTTTGGCAATAGCAATTGGTTTCTTCCACATCACATCCTTGGGACAGGTCCACTATAATCCAAAGAGGGAACAAAAGACAAGAGAGCCTGCAATGCCTCCTCATTGCTGGTTCTATCTCTCTCAACTTTATAGAAAATACCTACAACAGGACCAAGGTTGTAGCTAATGGCCTAGTGGTAAATGTAAAAACTAGTAAGAAAATACAAATATATGTGTATCAGTACAGGAAGATGTCATGTTTGGGCTGAGTAAATTACTAAGTACTTAGAGAATGTGCCAAGCATCTGTAAGGCCAAATGTTCAAGCCCCAAACTAAAAACAAAATGAAAAGCATACAAGGATTGCCATTAAGAACCTGCCACCATTGCTGTGTGTGTATAGATCGGAGTTTCTCTTGTCTCTTTGATTCTTTCAAAACTAGTGATGCAAACTTGATCTTAGATATGGAGCACTCTGTTTGGTTCAAGACCTCCTCAAACTTCATTTACATACGAAGCAACTGTGAAATAGAACTTCATCTGAGCAATTGCAATTCATGTAACATAGGCTGGAATATTTTAAAAATGTAAATGGCAGCTGTCAAAGAAAAAATCATATCCTACAAAATCTCATGCAAAAGAAACTCAGGCACAGATGTCTTTACTAATGAATTATTTAAAACATATATTAAAAACAGCACTACAAATCATATTAATATGCTTCTATAAGAATAATATCCTATGATTGTAAAATTCTGCACTGGTTTAACTTCTGGTCTTTCAAATAGTGAAATTCATAGCACTGATAGAGAGAAATTATATACCTGAATGCATCAATATAAGACAAGAGAATTAGACATTCACTAGTAAAATTTTAATGTTTAAACACAGTCCATATGTATGAGGTACAACTTGATATTTTACTGGATATACAGGGCACCCACCAATCAAATCTTTAGTAACATTTTAAGCAATATCTTCCTTCTCCATGTGCTGATTTAGACTTACCACACACAAAATTGTCCATTTCCACAAACATACCTGTTCTCATCTAAAGGCTAGAATAATAAGAAAACATTGTCTCACACCTCCTAATTCTGAAGAATGACTGCTCCAAATCTTTGTAACCTTAAAACCATAGATGAATAAAAAAATAAACAAAGCTGTCATAATTTTCTTTGGAGGAGCCTTGATTCAGCAATCGATGTGTCAAAACACTATTCAGTAGAACCCAGATTAGAGACAGTGGATTTTGTGATATAAGGATTTGTATTTCACACAGAGAATGAGGAACATGAGAGAATAAGACAAGAAAAAGTATAACAGTAAATGCACTTGTACAAAATTTTAGTTAAGAAGAGATATTGTCTATATTGAAATTAAACTTCTTCCAAAATACCTTATCAGATGGCAAAAACTTTTTAAAAAATGAAACAAAATATCTAATATTATCTAATCTACTCATATAAAGTTATATTATATAAAGATACTCCCAGAACACCAGAAATCACTTCACAGGCATGAAACCAAAGGTGGCCTGATGTGGTATTCCCTTCTACATGCTATGAATATGTTTTAATGCCATTGGTTAAAAAAGAAACTGCTTTCTTAACAGAGTAAAGCTTATCAGAGTAAAGCTAGGTGGGAAAACTAAACTGAATGCTAGGAGAAAGAAATACAAAGTCAAGAGAAGCCATGTAGCCACCACAGGAGACAGACACCTCTGCTGGAGGCCGCTAAAACTTTGCTGGTAGGCCACAACCTCATGGTGATACACAAATTAATGATGATGGGTTAGTTTAGGATAAAAGAGCTAGTTAGAAATACACTTAATATATTGACTAAACAGTATTGCAAATAATACAGTTTCTGTGTGATTATTTTGGGTCAGAGTACCCAGGATGTTTTCACTAATGATATCTTTAAATTCTATAAGTAGAAAATACTAAAAGTCGATATGAATTTTCAGAATGTGAAAATGGAAAAGCTATTCACAAAGTTGAGATTTTGTGATGGATTCATACACACAAAAAGGGAAACTCATAAAAAATTTTTAAAAAGCACATTATATCAATTCAAATCCAATGAGCTATATACACTTCAAATTTTCAACATCCTAGAATGGCTTTATACTTAGAAACTTAGTCAGTGTAATTCATCATATTAACAGGAAAAGAAATACATCTGTGTGGATAACTGAATAGAACAAGAAAAAATATGATGATTCTAATTCTTATTCATGAATCTTAAGAAATCAGTAGAGTAGGACAAGGAAAAACTTCCTCAATGTGGCAAATGACACCTGCATATAATCTATAGGCTACATGTCATAGATGATACTGAAATGTAGGACAATTTCTTCATGAAACAATAGAGAAGGTAAATGTGAGTATTACCAAATATCCATTCTGCTTTGTACCACAGATCACAGCTACTGAAATTAACAAATATTAATTACTTGATTTATTATGGAATAAACTATAAAATATAGCCTTTCACTATTAAAAATATTGCAATCATTGGGAAGATGGATTTCAAAAGGAAGCATATAGACGAACAAAAAGAAGAGGATCCCGCACTCATACTCAAATATCTAGGATAACCAGATTCAAAAACCTAATTGTTACTGCAGACAAAAGACAAAACTATATGCAGTGTTATATTAATAATTTGATGATTCACATCATCATTAAAACAAGATAAGATGCTTACTAGTTGAAGTAAGTAATAATTTCCTTTAAAAAGAAAAGATGACAGAATCCATAAAGGACATAAATAGTATGTAATAGAAATTAAAGTTCCATTTTGAAGACAAAAAAGGTCACACCTAAGGAGAAAGTATTTAGGATATATGTACCTAAAACAAGAATCACATTAACATTAAAGTATTTATAAAACAGTGGAAAAATCCACAAAACACAATTATAGAGAGCCCCCAAACCAGCAGTAATCACTTTATGGGTATTAAAACAAAAGTGGCCAGTTTCATTAGAGCAAGAAAATTCAAATTATTATCCTCAGGAAACACTACTGCCCACTCATCTGAGTGGACAAAATTAGAGACCAAAAATACGAGGTGATCTTGAGAATGTTCAGAACCTGGACCTTAAACATTTCCAGGTAGCCTGTGATTAGCACAACCCTTGTGAAATTTATGCAGCATCTGCAGATTCTAAGACCATTTTCTTTGTCCAGTCTTGTATTCAGAAAGACATAGATACAAATGTTACTCTTATACTGTATTTTGAGAAGTTAAAGCCATTTGGAGGAAACAACACAACAAACCCAGTCTTGGAGATTCCTGCTTTTTTCGTCTTTATTAGCTCTTTAAAAAATAAATTCCATAGGGTTGGAGATTTAGTGTTATTTGACACAGCAGAAGCAATAATAAAAAGGCAATTTTTCTACAATTGAAGCATACTTTTCATGGATTCAGTTTTCTAAGAGCAAAGGATCCAGCAAAGTTTATTTAGAAGAAAATAAACTGTGCATGGAAACAGCATGACAGTGGTTTGACAGTGTATAAAAGGACACATTCTGTGAGAAAGAAGGCACTCAGACTAAAAAGAGTGATTCCCTTTTCGTCTATGGAACACCTTTTCTTTCCTGACACCATGAGCCCCTGTGGAAGCTTATTATAGTGCTCTGAGCTATGGTTGTCTATGGTTGTGGTGGATATGCATATGGATTCTATCATCCAATTTACTATAAAAGAGGCAAGTCCTGTGGCTTTACAGAGAAACTTCTAGAGCCACTTAACAATTAAAAAACCTATACTTCATAAGTATCTTTCAGTATCACTATTAAAAATAATTTGTTTCATCTCCCTTTGCAATAACCACAATTAGCATAAAATATCTCAGAGTAACTCTAACCAAACAAGTAGAAGACTTGTATGACAAGAACTTTAAATCTTTGAAGAGAGAAATTGAAGACGACACCAGAAAGTGGAAAGATCTCACAATCTTTTGGGTAGGTAGAATTAACATAATAAAAATGGCAACTTCCCAGAAGCTATCTATAGATTCAATGCAATGCCCAGCAAAATTCTTCACAGACCTCGAAAGAACAGTACTCAACTTCATATGGAAAAGTAAAAATCCAAGGATAGCCAAAAACAATCCTGTACAATAAAGGAACTTCAGGAGGCATCACAATCCCTGACTTCATACTCTACTACAGAGATACAGTACTGAAAACAAAGAGCCTGGTATTGGCATGCTAGACAGGAGAAGCAATGGAACCGAATTGAAGACCTGGATGTTAATCCACACAACTACAAACACCTGATTTTTGACAAAGAAGCAAAAAATATAAAGTGGAAAAAAGAAGGCATATTTAAAAAATGGTACTGGCATAATTGGATATCAAGATGTAGACGAATGAAAATAGATCCATATCTACGACCATGCACAAAACTCAAGTCCAAATGAATCAAAGACCTCAACATAAATCCAGCAACACTAAACCACATAGAAGAGAAAGTGGGAAGTACACCTGAATGTATTGGCACAGGAGACCACTTTCTAAATATAACCCCAGCAGCGCAGACACTGAGAGGAACAATTAATAAATGGGACCTTCTGAAACTGAAAAGCTTCTGTAAAACAAAGGACATGGTTAACAAAGCAAAATGGCAGCCTACAGAATGGGAAAAGATCTTAACCAACCCCACATCAGACA
>LOEQ01003558.1:81349-95105 GCA_001685075.1 Bramus lutescens | reverse complement strand
TGTTCTCATTGCATCACTTCTACTTCCTGTCTGGTTTTCCCGCCTATACTTCCTACCTGGCCAATCAGCATATATTTAAAACACGATTGACAGATTACAGACAATTCTCCCGCACCAGATCTCTTTAGTAAATTGGGAGCATAGGGACCATAGGAGATGGCTGAAGGAAGGGGAGCAGAGAAAAATGCATAGCTCAATAAAATCAATTTTTTAAAAGGGACAGTGGATAGAACAGAAAAAAAATAATGTTTCCTGACTAAAAGTTGTAGCATTGGCCCTTTTGTCTGTAGTTGGAATACCACAGTCTCAGCTCAATGGACTGAGCTGTTTTCACATGTAAAACCTCAGAATACCTAAGATGCCTGCATTGGATATTGATTTATCTCTGTGTTGACTGTAATTATGAAGACTTTGATGCAAATAATATTTGGTGTGAACAATTTTACATTTATTTCAGTAAAAGTTCCCTGTATTTCAAACAAGTTTTGTTTCTGCTCCTTTTTCTCTGGCATTTCAATGTATTTGATGAAGCGTACATATTCAGCTTGAAGGGACAGGACAAGGTAGTAGGATAAATGTGTTTATAGAAACACATTCACACACATAAGAGTCTAAATGATCATATGATATACGTACACATGTGTTTCCTCTACCCATCTCAAAGAAACATGGTAAAATACTACATTTCACCTTAAATACATTTAAGGAGAGCTTTTTCTAAAGACTGATCTAGACCTCCCATGAGTCCTAAATCCTACATCTGTACAACATGCCATTTGTCTTAAATTAGTGGATGGAAATGAAAGAGGTCCCTTCCCTTCTGCTGCTGCTAAAATGCATCTGCAGCAGGATCAGAGCACCTTAAAGACAGGATAAACCAGTGGTAGAGCTGAATTTTATTCAGAATAGTCCCGTACGGGTGCATTGGTGAGTATGGTTGCCGGCTAGAGCAGCCTCTGCCTTAAAATTGAGTTAAAACACATGTGAACAGCTAAGAGCTTTACAGTGCTGAGATGCATAAAAGTGTAAGCCATGTATCCTGATGATCAAGGACGAGGAAGGCACGATGAAAAGAAGAGAAGAGGGAGAGAGCGTAAAGGGGAAAGGAAAGGGCAGGCAGGAAGGAGAAACAGGATGGGGCAAAAAAAAAAAGAAAAGAGTGGATTGGATAAGGGGAAGGAGGAAGATCAGAGACTAGTCTAGGGATTAGGGGAATGGTGTGAGTGAAAGGGACTTACAAACTGTTTTGCCAATCTTAAATTTTCACTCTGACACACATATTTGAGCATAAATTAAGCAAATATTTAAACTAAAATATAAGAGTAAATACGTAGTCTCCGGTTCTATCTAAACTTCTCATGTAAAATGCCTTCTAGTAACCAGACGTCTCTCCCTTGACCTCTGTAAGTCTGTCCCATTCCCTGTATATAGCCTGGTTGTGTTCCCGACCTCCTGTGTTAAACAGTGCCTACCTACACCCACGATGTACATGGACACACCTCTTTAACATGGAAACAATGATTCTGTGCAATATAACAGATATAACACAAAATAAGTTCCATGGCTGAATCCAAGGCTGCAGATATAACATAAAATAAGTTCCATGGCTGAATCCAAGGCTGCAGATATAACATAAAATAATAACATAAAATAATAACATAAAATAATGCAGGCTCTGTCAGCATTTCCCAAAAGTGCTCTAGAAAGTATTCTTGTCAGAGTTTCACACTGCAAAGACAAGTGAATCTTGTTTGTGGTCCCGTGTCTAACCTTCCTCTGACGTTCCCAACCCTTATTTGCACGATGTTGATCTCTCTCCACCCACAGAGGAGCATCAGAGAATATGAACTTAGATGGGCAAATATCATCTAGTTCACACAGCCAAGAAATAGAAATCACCAATAGCCCAACACTGACTAAATGAAAGAATCTCTGTCTAAAATGCTCATGCAAAGACAATTCCATCCCCAGGTGGTTCGAATAATAAAAACTTTGAAGAACCTACAAAAAGTACACTATCTATCAAACAAATATTATGTTATATCTTAGAGCAAAGATAAAACATACGGCAAATACAAAAGCCACAACGTACTAAAAATGGGAAAGTATGTGTTATGAGCACATACGTATATATCAAGAGGATATACTAGCAAACTAATCCCAGAGCATAGCATCCACAATGATCAAGTTCTGTGCTTGTTTAATACCTGAAAGTACAGGTAGCCCAAATCATGGTATCGAAGGAATGCTAATGAATGTCATATGAGTTTTTCAATGGAGTAAGATAAAACAAGGTAACAGTCAACACCCATCCTTGAATTTTAAAACATCCAAGTAGAATGGAGCTGGAATGCCACTTGCCCGGTTTGATACATAGAATCTGCATAAGCATACAGTTTCTAAGCCATAATCAATTCTAAAGTATGAATTCCTTCCCTCACCTTAGGAACAAGGCAGAGCTAACCACTAACAATGTCCATTTCACTGTGTACGGCACATCTTAGCCACTGAAATAAATAAAGTGGAAGTAAAAAAGAATGGCATTATTCACTGATGGTATGTCACGCACATATAAAATATACTTGGTCTCGGCTCAAAAATAAGTGTATACCAAAGGAGAAATAAAAGGAATCAAGCAGGTATATAACCAGATGCACAGTACCGAGTCACCACTACAGAGCACCACTGAAAAAAAGACTGCGCTATAGCAAACGGCATCTCTTTCATTTCATAGTCACATGAACAAACAGGCTTGACTCATAGCTTGAATCAAAAGAAGACAATAATGCTTCTACTAACCAACTCCTGGAGTGAAAAACAGAGTTTTAGCCAGAAACAGTAAGTTGACAAGCTAGGTATATCAGAACTGAAGCTGCTTAAAGGTTTAAAAGATAAGAAAAATGTATATTTTTAAAGTATATCACAAAATGTGTCAAAGTTCTAGATTATACAGTGTTCAGACAAGGGTCATATTCTCAGATATTGAACATTTCTTGTTGAAAAAAGCAATTGAAAATCCCTCTATGTTTTTTAAGAGATATGTAACAATGGCGTCTAAAATCATTCTGCTGTGATAATTAATTTTGAAAGCACAATTTAATTTTCTAATTTCCTAGCAGCACTCCTGAGAAATTTAACAAATGCAATGTAACATATGTCTAGAAAGGAATAGGAATTTGGGGTAAAAAAATCAATAAAAAAGAAAAACTTTTTAATAACAAAAATACTTGCACAAGCATGATTTTGCATTTTACATTAAAATACAAAAAATAGCTTCTTCAATGGAACAGTAGAATATGAATGAAAACCTAAAGGAAGTGTCACTACACACTCCTAAAATGTCTGAAATTAGACACTTAAGGTGGCAGGTGACTTTGAGAATGTTCAGAACCTGGCCCTTATAATAGCCCTAGTAGGCATGTGATTTACAGAACCCTGGAGAAACTTCATGGCATCAACCCAAAATATAAACCACAAGCAAATATCTAAACCCAGAATTTCTATATTACAGTGTTTATTTATCCAGTTAAGACTTCTGTTCCATCAATACTAACGAACTAATATATGCAAACATTCATTTCATACTTCTTTTGTTTTTGAATATATTTGTTTTAAAACTTATTCAGAATAGTTATTCGTCTGCGTACATGCATGTGCCTTGGTGTCTGAGAGGAGGAATGGTGTGTGTGCTATATACACACATGTGGAAAATGTCCATAGCCTATGAGGAAAAGAAGGCTAGAGTAGGTTCCATCATCCCCTTCCCTATTCCCATGATCCAGGATCCCTCACTGATTCCGGACCTAGGCTGGTGGCCAACAAGCTCCTTTGTTCCTCCTCTCTCTGCCCTTTCTCAACACTGGGGTTATAGGCACATGCCATCACAATCCACTTTTTATACACGTCCATAGGATCTAAACTCAGACCACCTCACTGGCTCAGCAAGAGCTCTGATTGTCTGGGCCAGCTTCTACTGTGCTTTAAGAAACTGAATTCATTTTAGAAAGCAAGAAAAGTAACAAACTCGACTACAGAAAAATACTGTGTGCTTTATGTTATAGCAAGTAATCAGGATTTATCATTGACAATATATCACTTTTACTAATTATAATTGAGTTTTCAAGGGTTATGAAGTACATAAATTAAGTGTCTCAGATATATAATATCAAAGACAGTATTAGGATATAAAACTCAAGCATGCTTGATAATGGTGCTCTCACATCTTTTTAGAGAATCCAAGACAGTGGGGGGACCTCTGATATGTATAATGTCTGCAAATTGCAGTCAAATATCTTACTGGTGAGATTTTTCACAGAACTTTTCATCTTGAATAATGTGATTCCTGGGCTTGCACAAGTAAAGTTATTTGGGACTGAATAAACTGAGGAGTTAACTCTCCACCTAACCACACAGAAAACCATTGTCTTTCAAAATAGAATAGACATGTTTTATTGACTCACTTGGCTTAATCTTTTGAGACTTAAAACAATAGCAAAGCTGTCTTATCCACACAGAACATTCTTTGCTTAAGCAAACAAAGGAGTCAATAAAATTTTCAAAAGAATGTACTCCAAGTCATGAGGCCAAGGGAAGCCTGTGGCTCGTCCTGAATGCCATATGCCGTGTGTAAGAGGCCCTGTGTGTGCTGCTGATGATAGAAGCCAAGGGATTTCCCTGGTTTTGAACCTCTGCTTCCATAGCTGACACTATGACCTACTACAGCAAATATTCTGGAGGGCTGGCCTATGGCTGTGGTAGCCTGGGCTGTGGCTATAATTATAGCTGGGGTGGGCTAGGATATGGCTATTGCTACCCACATTATTGTGTTACGTATTGGTCATATGAATTCTATTAAAAGATTTTTGGCGTCATACAGGCAAGAGAACTCCAAAACACTTTATGTGAATGTGCTCCCATGAATTTTCTGATGAGTAACCTAATTATTGATTTGAACAGTCCCAAGTTTTTCAAAGATTATTTCACCTACACACGGAATTATTAAATTCAACATGCCTCACCACATTTGTGCCACAGTTCCACAGAGGAAAAACCCTTATCACAAACTAGAAGACTATTTTGACAATACCTGTAGCTTAACTTTGATATGTAAGAATTATGCTACTTTTTAAATTCAGTCTAGTTTTGACTGAAAAACTTATACCTTGCTTTTATATTAGCTTCCCTGTAGTGGAATTTTTCTTTAGACTGCAAAACCAGCTCCCAGTTAAACACTTATTCTGCAACATAACCAAACGCAACACATCTTCACAACCTTAAACAAATATTCTATTAGACAACATTTTCCCTCATTTAACTATTTGTATGTCGAGGTATTTCTGTATTACTAAGGGATACATATTGAGGATACCCAGAGTTTGTGCGGACACACAGGGACACCTGTTGAGTCTGGATGATCTGGTGGCAGTGCTATATTCAGTGGCGCTGTGAGCCAGGGAACAGGGAAACTCCATTCATCAGAAGTACCAAGTGCAGTATCTGATACTCTCTGTCCTTGAACATTCTCTCCTTCACTCTCAGTAAGGTGAAGGTTGGTGATACACCTAGACCTTTCTATTTGCCCAGATATTCTTCGGGATAAACCAAACTAATGATTTACCATGTTTAGTGCTTGCTATGTATATCAATGTGCCTTAACGTGTGTGTGGGGGGGGTGTATCAAACTCTGTGGTAGGTATGTTGTGCATAACCCTCCAAGCAACAGCTTCATATAGTTTGACTTTTCCTTATTTTCTTGATTATTTATTTTTCCACAAACACCCCAGTATTTCCATATTAAATTATACTAAGCAAAATAAAGTGTTAAAGTACTGTGTAATCAGACTCTTCTATTGGTCACCAGCCCACAAATAATGACATAGAAGCTTATTAACTATGAAAGCATGGCCTTAGTTTAGTATGTTTCCAACTAGCTCTTATAAATTAAATTAACCCATTCCTATTAATCTATTATCTGCCACTCACCATCCAATCTGCTTCTTCTGTGTCTCCTAGCATCTCTGTCACATGCCTAGATGACTCCTCCTACTTCCTCTTTGCCCAAAAGTCCTGCCTATACCTCCTGCTATTGGCCATTCAATTCTTTATTACACCAATCACAGTAATACATTTTCATACAGTGTACAAATATTCCACATTCCTGTGATTCTCTAGGAAGACTTTTTAAATCTTCATTTTAATAGTTTTCATTCCTTGAAATTTTCATACATCTATGCAATATGTGTTTATCAAATCTACCTCCATTGCCTCCCCTCAAATTCTTCCCTCCCAACTTAATTTTCTATTTATTTAAATCTACTGTGTCTACTTAATGCTGCTAGTCTGTACAGAAACACAGAACCACTTTCTGGGACATGTATGCCTCTCTGAGCCTGTCACAGTCCTGAAGAAAACTCAGCACCCATTAAATCATGATTTGTAGGTCACTCTAGTAAAATAAATAAATAAACACAAAGTAAGCTAGGTAAGGATTTGATAAGGATTTGAAAGTGTTCCTCAGAGGACATATGTGGGAGACTTGTCAGTTGATGGGAAAGTCTTTGGACCATGAAGGGCTCCTGTTACGATGGGCTGTTAAGAGAAAGTGCATATTTTAAGGGAGTCACTGGAGACTTGCTTTTGGAAAACATACCTTGTTCCAAAACCTTTTAGTTATCTCTCTCTCTCTCTCTCTCTCTCTCTCTCTCTCTCTCTTCTCTCTCTCTCCTCTCTCTCTCTTTCCCTCTCTCTCTGTGTCTGTCTCTCTCTCCCCCTCTATCTTCCTCTCTCTCTCTCATCCCTCTTCTCCTTTCTCTTATTTCATCTCTCTTTCTCTCTCCCCCCTCCTTTCTTCCCTCCCTCTTTACCATGCCACAATCCCTGTAGCAAAGAAAACAGATTTTATTATTAACAGTCAGGCATGTAATCCAATCTCTGGGACCAAGAGTCAAATAAATCTTTCCTTTTTTGTGTTGCTTAATCCTGAATGTTCTGTCACATCAACAAAAAGGTGAACAAAACGGGTGTGTGGAATGGGATACTCACTATGAGCACATCTGAGGGTGTAGTGAGAGCAGTTTGGGAAGGTTGGGAGATGCAGAATGGAGATGTACTAAAGTGTGACGTGGAGGTTAATGGGGGAACTCTAGTGTGATCCCAGGAGAGTGGAAGCTGCAGTAATGAGGACAGAGAAGACCGTGCTTACAAGGTTACAAATAGAAATGAAACTCTTTTAGAACTAGACTAGCTGCCATTCGCATTACATTCTGACAAAGAACCTGGATACTTGTTGTCTATGACCCAAGACTATGTGGGGTTGATTTTAGAGGCTTGAAACATAAAACAAAATAATACAAAATAAAATAGGAAGATCTTCTTATAAATAAAATAGAAATTTAATTTTTAAAAGGTGAAGAATTAATTAATCTGATAGGAGAAATTGTAAGGCAAGACATGATTGTTTCAGCCGGATTTAGAGAATCTACATAATTATTTGTAAAAATCAACTCATAGTTTGGCCAGAGAAGAGGCTCATATGAAATTGGGGACAAGAAGAATGTTGTTGTTGAAGTGGCTATTGCCCCTGAAAGTTAAGCAGTAACACTGCAAGGGGACAAGAAAAAAAATGTCATAGATGAGGAATTGATGACCTCAGCTACTATTGGTTCAAGGGTATAAAAGTTGTAATTAATTGTAATGAACTTACGTTGCTCACCCCGAGTAGCCTAGAGAAATGTTTCCCCACAATTGACCTTCCAGGGACCAGGGACCACTGGATCTGTAGTTCAGTGGCACATGACTGCTTCTCTACATAGGGCTGGTATAGCAGAGATGCAGGAACAAAGCTAATGCTGTCACAAAAGAAGACTGTGGATTCCAAGCAATGTATGACAGTGTTGGGATCTCCTAGGTTGATGATGTGTAAAGTAATTACAGGCAGGCTGAAGCTACAGCAGAAATTCTAGGAAGTCAGAAATTCTAGGAAATTGAAATGTCTACCAAAGAAATCCACAGAACATCATGATTCAAGTGGAGGAAAAGACCATGTGTGTGTTGCAACTAACAAAGCCATGAGAGAGCTGCTCAAACCCTTTGGGGTGCACATGCTACCACTCTGTAACCTAGATGCTAGACACGAAATTACAGGATTTAATATTTCCCGTGATTGTTGTAGACTTGCTTTACTCCCAGCTCTCCTTTGTCCTTTGTCTGGAGGGAATGTTTAGCTTGCACTTGTCACAACAGTGTATTGTAACCAGCTATAAGAATTTCAAAGTAGCGGAAAGCCTTTCAATTCTTTGATGGCCCTCCACTTGTGTGACAGAACACCCCAGAAAAACAACCATACAAAGGAAAAATTACTTTGGTTTATGGTGGAAGAATTTTCTACCCATAGGTTGTTGACACAATTGCTATGGTCCTATGGGGAAGTGGAGCATCAGAACAGATGGGTTGAAGGGGACAACAGCTTATCCCATGGCAGCTGGGAAGCAGAGAGAGAATGGTACCCAGGATAAGGTATGCTCTCTAAGAGCATATCTGGTTACCTACTTCCTCTAAGCAGGAAGTACTTCCTAGGAATCTAAGTAAAAATCCAGATTAACCAACTGAAGAAGTCTGAGCCCTCTAGACAATTAGCTGAGTACAGCTAAGAATAGCTATGAATGCATTATGTCTTAGCTAGGATTTCTATTGCTGTGAAGAATCACCATGACCACAGCAACTCTTACAAAGGAAAACATTAAATTGGGGCTGGCTTACAGTTCAGAGGTTTAGTCCATTCTCATGGCAGGAAGCCTGGCAGCACTCAGGCAAACAAGTGCGGAGGGGTACCTAAGTGTCTGCAGCCAGATCAGCAAACAGCAGGACGAGATTGTGAGCCTTTGGTTTCTGAAACCTCAAAACCTTATCCCTAATGACATATGTCTTCCAAACAAAGTCATACCAACTCCAACAAGGCTACACCTCCTAAGAGTGGCCCTCCCTTGGGACCTATGGGGCCCATTTTTATTCAAACCATTACACAGCCCAACCATTATCACATATTTACTTAAAATTTTGAATAAAATTTAATCAACTTTTTTGTAATTTTGTTTTCATAATTCTCATGTGTGAACTTGGTAGATGACAATATCAAAAGGCTAGACATATCCTAATCAGCTAAAAACCAATTATTTACTACATGACAATTCAAGGTACAGTTAGAGCCAAAGCAAAGGAGACTAATTTAAAATTTTCAGCAGTGCTGTAATTGTTAAGAATTTGGGGGATTTTGTCATGGCTAAATTTATTTTGAACTATAGAATAGTCATGAGACTTTAGAGCTCACATGAAGAAATTATGGTTTGGAATTATAACCCAAAGACTATACGCTAACAGCTGGTTGCAAGCTCATCATGGGAGTTCAGGAAGTGGTAGGATCTCAAGGACTCTGGCCTCATCAATAAATTAATCCTCTGAGTTTCTTATTTGATATAAGAGTGTGTGCCATGGTTGGAAGAATTGAGGTTCTTGTATTGTGTCTGTGAAACTGTCTTGTTCCCAGGTGCTTCCTCTCATTCTTCTCATTGTTTCTTTGGTGGTCATGAAGAAAGTGGTAATGCTCCACCACACCCTCCTGACATGGTCTTCTGCCATCCTGCCAACCCACAGCTATATAACCAGCTGACCACAGATGGAAACCTCTAAAAATATATAGAAGGAAATTAATTTTCCATCATTTACATTAGAGATGCTTTTCTCATTACATTCATGGGTGTTTTGTCACACGAGAGAAAGATAATGAATACAGTCACATTTTAAAGAGTAAAGACAAGATTCAAGGGAACTTCTAAAGCTTCATACATCTTTAGACTCTCATTTGAATTTCTCTTAATGGAAAAATTTTATGAAATATTTTGGTTTTCAATTCTTCTCAAGAAGTGTACTCCTTGGGCTTGAATACTTATTCTTTCTTATGAGTGGAGAAAAATACTATAGCTTAGTTCTTGGCATTCAAAATAGCAAGGAAATGTCTAAAAGAATCACATGACTTTACTTGGGTATTTTATACAGCAGCAAAACAACCTAATAAAGGAGGAAGGAACTCTCCTTTACTAGGTACAAAAAATATTTGATACATTTTTTATGGAAGTTATTTTAAATTATGAGTGCAATGATGTCTGTGGTTTGCCCCACCCCCTCCCTTGTATATGAAAGGTCTTTGGCTTGCAGAGATGTCACTTAAACAGTAGGATGTCTTCTACTTTTCAACTACATCTTCTACTCCTAACACCAGGTGCTCCTATGAAAACCCCTATGGGGGTCTTGGCTATGGTTGTGGCTAGGGAGGCCTGAGTTATGGCTGTGGCTATTGCAGATATGGATATGGCTGCTGTTGCCCATATTTCTGATGAAGATACTGGTCCTACAGATTCTACTGAGCAACTCCAAGATCTACTCATCCTGTTTAAAGTCATCCAACTATTACCAAGTATGACATTTCCATTACTATTACTTGTTTACTGAAGGAAAACCTCACCCAGGGTTATCTGAAAACCATAGCTCAGCTTTAATATATTAAATTTTTATTAATAATTTTGAGATTCTTCAGATCATATATTTTTAAAATATTGTTTCTTTGAAACTGCATTTCCACATGTATTTCTTAATTTTTGTTTAAAGTGCATGAATGTGAAAAATTTAGTTCATATTTCAATCACCATTTCCATATTATATGTGATGTTTTAAAAAGCTTTTGTGTATATCCTATATGTAAAACCAATGGTATTTCTGGGCATAAGAGAGGAAGAAAATGGAACAGAGAAAGAAAGGCTGAGGGACACTGAAACTGAGAGACTGTGAAAGAGAACTAGAAACCAAGCAAGCCTTGGCAAGAAGAAAACACACAGCTCCTATTTTTAGTGTTTCTGGGATGGGTGGTTGTTGGAAACCCAGAGGTCCACCCAAGGTTGGTGTTCCCGTTTGGCATGGTCCAAACAAACAGAAATTGAGAACCAAGGCACTATGTCTAAGTCACAAGACTTACAGTCCAAAAGATGAGCCAATGTCCCAACCAGCAAATTATATTAAATATGACCTAATGTCTTTTGTTTATCTTGATAAACTTCATATTAATCCATATAAGAGATTTGAACTTGAAGTTCTGAGACTCCTTGAAATTATGTATCATTGTAGCCTGTAGCCTGCCTGTTTTCTAACCACTACAGATCTCACAGGGTTCCTCAGACCTTAACTGTAGGAAGATATGTCCATATACATCCATGCTACCATCACTCATTCATTGCTAACAGGCAAGTTCTGTTCCTGTGGGCTACAGTATGGATTTTTCTGAGTAACTCAGTCTGACGTCTCTTCCTTTGATTCGATCTTTGTTCTCAGTGTTCTTTATTCTGACAGTTCTATTATGATTTATGACTACAATACTAGAATATCTGAAACAATAAACTCAGATCTGACAGATCTCAACCTCAGTCAACCAACAAGATTGTCTTATATGTAAGAGATAATTTACTTTGTTGCCATAATAATATTCTGGTTTTGTTACTGTTTTGACCCAATGTGAAAATTTTCTATTTATTTTTAAATACTCATAGTAACATTTTGTTTTATTTATAAAACTTTGCCACTTTTTAATCCTCCTTCTTTGAATAACTTTACTGTAAGCTGTTTCTTCCCCATTCCTTGGGCATACAAAGATGCTACTTCTGTCTACATGATATTAGATTAAGGCTGATACTTAGTGAAGCTTTTCTCTGTAGCTCCTGGTGATTCCTTAGGCTGGAGGAATTTTCTGCCTCCCAGGAACTGTACAGTCAGTCACTCATTCTAACTGTGCTGTTGAGTCATCCTCATGCTGCTGAGTGACCCTTTTCAGTTCAAAGTCAAAACATCTAAAATCAGCCCCTTAGCCTAGTGCTACATGCTGGGTGGTTCTTTGCCCTTCATGTCTATAGGACTCTCCAGGGTCACATATCCAGATACCACACAGAAAAACCACATCTAATCAGTTTTCTTCTTTTATCATTTCCAGCTAAATTATAAAGATATGTAGACTACGTTCTTCTTATCCCCTAATTTCGGGTGAGTCTTAAAATCTATTATTAAAATGACTTTTTGAATGAAAATTAACCTATAAGCTAATAATATTTGAGCAACGAGTTACAGACCAATGCAGATAACATCCAAGCTCAATATGCCTGTATGTGTCATTTACAGAACATAAGCAGAGCTAGTATTTACTCCAAAAATTAACCATCAGCGCTCTGTCAAATATAGACTCTAAAAGTCTGTTCTATGTTTCTATGGCCTCACAGTCAAATAAGATTGTCAATATTTCCCTTGTTCATATAGAAATGTATGTATACTCTACTTCTGGAAGAATAATAAAATAACTTTTTAAAGAAGCATGGAATATATATGTAAGTGACATTACCTTTAATAAAACAGTACTACAAAGTCCACAAAATAATATGCATTTGGCACAGGCTGCAGTTTATACAGAAAACATATCATTTACTCTTAAGATTTATATGATGGCATTATAGCTGCTTGAGCTCAGCTTTATATCTGCGTATAAGATGAAAGGTATTATTATCAAAATGGTCATGGGTAGAAGGTAGGGTTTGGTTCTGTGATGCCGTGTAGCAGGGTACAAAGGGTAAAAGAGGGAGAATAAGGCCAACATTTTCATTTATGGTTCATCAGTTTGGGGGACAGTTGTAACAGTCCAAGAATTTATTATGTTTTTTATATACAGTCTTCTTTATCTAGTGGAATATGAGCAGTGGGTTAGTACACACTATCTATGGCTTGTGAGAACCACAATGAGATTCCATAAAAAAGAACTTTTCCTTTTCGCTAAAACTGACTATTTCTCCTTTAGCTAAATACCTAGAGTCTTATACAATTTTATACAGTGTGCTGCTGTAGATACCAGTACGGAATCCTGGGTTAGAGCTATTTGGCAGATATAGCTGTGTGGAATCCTGGGTTACAGCTATTTGGCAGATATAGCTGTGTGGAATCCTGGGTTAGAGCTATTCGGCAGATATAGCTGTGTGGAATCCTGGGTTAGAGCTATTCGGCAGATACAGCTGTGTGGAATCCTGGGTTACAGCTATTCGGCAGATAGAGCTGTGTCATAGTTCCTTTGATTTAAGAGTGCAGGGCTATGACTATAGACTTAGTGGATTTATTTACTTCACTGATATTGTTGCAGTAAATTCTTATCCCCAGGCATAGTGTCTATTGATTCTTCTCTTGTGATTGTCTTACCACACTTTCTTTATAACTGTTTTATGTAATTTGTATCATTAATGAGCAGAAACAAGTATGGAGAATTAGATTCACATCTCACCTACAGAGGCTTCATACATTGAATATATTTTATATTTATTAATAATGTTACATAATTACAAAGCAGACATTAAATTACGCTTCATAAGTGTTATGCCCAAATCTGCAAAGCCCCCAAAAAGCCAGCAAGGAGACTGAGTCCTGTATGTAAAAGCAAAGAGCCCTTATTTTATGCAAGTTTGCAAACCTGGTCTCTCCGCATGTCCAACGTATTGGAATAAACGGCGAGCCCCGAGCTCAGTTAGAATTGGGTTTTTATAGTAGTAAACATGGGGGTGAGGGATTTCTGAGGTTTAGGACCCCTGATTGGCTGACCTTTGTATAGGGGTGTCCTGATGAGTCCGAGTCCGTGCTGGCAGGTGATCCTATCTACAGTGGTTGGAATGTTAGGCATTTCTTTTGG
>LOEQ01003558.1:26930-45288 GCA_001685075.1 Bramus lutescens | reverse complement strand
ACACCTGGGAACCCCTCTAGAGTCAAGACTCTTGCCAACTCTAAAATGGGTCCCACTGGGTCTTGAGGAAGGTTGTTAACTAATTTTCTAGGAAAGCACCATACTGACATCCAAAGGGGTTGTTGGAATAGGAGGTCCTTTTTTCTCTGTGTTGCTTGTATTGGTTAATGAATAAAGAAACTGCCTTGGCCTGATAGGGGCAGAACTTAGGTAGGCGGGGAAGATGGAACTAAATTCTGGGAGGAAGAAAGCAGAGTCAGAGGAGCCACCAGAGACAGATATGCTGAATCGTTCCCAGTAAGTCACTGCCACGTGGGGTTATACAGATTAAGAGAAATGGGATAAATCAAGATGCGAGAGTTAGCCAATAAGAGGCTAGAGCTAATGGGCCAAGCAGTGTTTTAATTAATACAATTTCTGTGTGGCTATTTTGGGGCTAAGCTTGCCGGGAAGCTGGGATGAACAAGCAGGCTCTGTCTTTACAACAGGCTGCACCAGCTTGCATTCCCTCCAGCAATGCAGAAGTATTCCCTTTTCCCCATAAATTCATGTTTATTAAAATATTTTTAAAATTTGAAGATAGATCTTCCTTTAAAGTAATTTTCTGCGTGGTTCTCTTAAGTCGACCTGTTAGGTCATTCAGGGTAGAGTACTTAAAGTCTGAAAACAAAGGAAATATCAAATCAACATGTCCATTTTGTTGTTCTTCAAGCAACAAATCCTTCAGGGGAGAGAGGAAAAAGCTATAAACAAAGCCTGTCCTCATAACATCTATTAGGGTTATGGAAGTAAATTTGCTGGATTCTGACTCATAGTTTGTGATTGCAGAAGCCATGTCTTCCCCTATTTTGAGTCAAATTCTATTTATACCTTGAAGTGATTTTTTTCTTCCATCAAGTTTTTATTAGTGTATATTCAGTGTACACTGTGAAAGGGTTTCATAAAGACATCTTCATCCAACTTTATTAGGAACTTCAGTTATATTCACTCTCCATTTCTTCCTCCCACACACTTCCCCTCTTCCCAAATAGCTGCCATTTTTCCTGCCCTCTAGCTAAGAGAGGGCTGGAGCTCTAAGGTGTCAGAGAATAGAGGAAGTACCATCTTTTCCCAGCATGGTATTATGTGGTTACTCCACTTATCCTGAAAGTTACATATGGAAAGAAAAGAAGAAAATGGGGAGCTACCGAGGTGTAGAGAAGAAATTGGAACCAGGGACAGCTTTGGAGCTGTGTAAAATTTTCTTTCATAAAATGTCTGATGAAGCATACTTTAGTAAGAAAGATATTTTTGCTTTGTGAAATAAAATCTCAGAGAAGAGTCAAAGTAAATAAAAAGCAGAGACATTTCTGATCCTATTTATTACTATCTGTCTTACTTTATTGTGCTCCAACAATGGTTCCTCTACAATCTTATTAAAAGATTCATAACCAAGAGGTCACAGTTATAGTTTTCAATATGAATAACACAAATGTATTTCTGTGTTAAGGCCTAAATAATTCCTGCTTTGTAGAACTTCATTTTGTTTAGATTGTTGCCATACAATGAAAAATGTGGGTGCAGAACTACATTAGAGAACAGTGTGTGTGGGTTGGGTTATAAATAAGAAGTCCCTTATTTTATCTAGTCTTTCAATCAACTCTCATTGATAATATGGCTTCCTACATAGGTAAAGAGAATAATATATGTGATTCAACAGGAAGAATATTATTTGTGTCCTAGTAATTTAAGTTGGATGAATAGTAAATATCATTTGGAAAGTGTGTTATTTGTAGACTGCTAATATTTTTATTTAAAGTGGAAGTTTTTATCATTATTGTTTTTAATATTTTTAAAAGAATAGTGAATATCATAATTCGTAAATGGTAGGTACATAGCTAAAACATCACATTTCTTATTTCAGTGATTTCTATATCATGTTATATACAAGTATATATGTTTATCAAATTAAAAAAGTTGTGATCAGATGCTCTCAAGTTGATTTCATTTGCAGTGGAGTACAGGAACTTAGTATGCTCTTTATTGTTGAGAGTGATTTCTAAAGTGCTCTACACGGTTATGTATTGGTAAAGGACAAAATAGAAATGATGTGAATACTTTCGGTATAATTTACTTTGTCAACAACATTTTAGTTTTATGCTGAATTTTTCTTGAAAGCATTATAACAAAATACAGGAAATAAAAGGAAAATGAAAGTTATGATGATAACATTGAATAGGAGGCCGGACTCCACTTCAGGGTTGAAATTTTAAGATTTCTTTCTCTACCATGAAGTTCCCAGATAGAATTCAGGAAAGGCTGAATAAACACACTGTATTTGTATAATACACAGAAAGAAGAAACTATGAAAAATAGAGAAAATTCTGAAAAATAAATGACTTTTTGCAGTCTGTTACTGTTACCTTCCTGTTCTGCCTGGTACCTTTGAAAGACCACAGCTGTTGTTAAATATTTTCTTAAACGACCAACCTCTCCACCGATGCAAATAATCCCAATCAGGCCTAATTAAAAGATACCCAGGTTTAATGGCTGCCAGCACTGCTGGATGACCCCAGGAAAACATTAATAGGAAAAGAGGGAAAGGGGGAGACCATGGGGAACCAAAAGATCACGTGTTCATTCTGAGGCGGGCAGTTTAAATAGCCTGTGGGAGTGGTCTTGACCTTTCTTGGGGAGGGGTTTCTTGACCCTCCCTGGGAAGGGGTCACTGTTTGGCGGGCTTTCTCGGAGGTGGAGTTGAGAATGAGACAACTCCCATGGGAGGGAGCTTGTGGCAGGAGCTGGGGAGAAGCTCCCAGCTAAATATTCCAGACTCCTTGTGTAAAGGGGTGCCAGGGAGCTGAGGTGATGCTCCCTACCAAACAGTTGTGTCCTGCTTGTGAACCTGAATAGTCTGTGACTGTTCTTGACAATACATTTTAAATTTTTTTTCTCAGAAGTATTGTTTATTTTATGGGTTGTTTCTGAGACTGAAGGAATGTTAATCTGTGTTTTCCATCATTGTAACAAATCATGTCCCCAAAATTAATTGCTATGTTAGCCACGTATGTCTTTACTTTCCCTACCTGTCCTTCTGGTCCTAAACACATGACCCATATTGCATTTAACTTTATCTGAGATAGAGTTCCAACCTCTAGAAGCTGAACATTTATCTTCTGAAGAGGCCAATCTGGGATTTCAAGATTTTGGTGAAAGTATTGTTGCATCTGTTCCTGTGCCTACTAAACGTTCCATTTAAATGCCATTTATTTGTATTTTTGGCTTTGGACTCAGATAATTTATAGCAGTTTGTCAAAATATTTGCTTTCTTGTCTCTCCTGAACTTTCTGTTTTATCTGCTGAAGCTGTTCTATCCTTGATCACATCCAGAGCAGTATGGTTTTTAGCAACAAGTGTTAACTATATGGATGAGTTTCTCTGATGAATGATTGAACCAAATTTATTATTCAGATCTGGGGATGGCCCCCTAAGGCATTCTCCAATAGCAAAGGGTTACCTTGCCTATACCTTGATGACCTGCATTTATTAGTCCATGGCTGGCCTTTGTCAGAGTCTGCATATTTCAGAAGGCTGAGACCTTCTGTTTGGGCTATTTCTAGAGGAAACATTTTTTTTTTTCTAGGAATACCTTGCCTACAATCCCTTTTCAAATGATATTGCTTACCACAATGAAAAACATCTGAGATTTTGATTTTTCTTTAAAATTCTTTGAAATTACGTCTTCTTTCAAAGCAGCTTCATTTTTGCGAGATCCAATATCAGCTGCAGTTCTAATCCACTCATCTATTGGGGCTGATCTTGCTTTTAAAGACCTAGTCACCCTTTTGCTTTCTGAATTAGAATTTTCAAAAGTCAAAGATTCAAGTAATATTTGTCTAACTTCTGGATCTGATACTATTCTATTTACAGCAGAAATCAATCTTTTTTTAAAAAAACAAACAAACAAAAAAAAAACAAAAACAGTGAAGGCTTCTTTTGGGCCTTGCTTAATTTTAACAAATGACTCAGACGTCTTTCTTGATTCTTCAACCTTGTCCCAAATACTTAAGGCTGCTAAATGACATAAGGTCAAGGTGCAATCATTAAATTCAAACTGTCTTTGCAAATCAGTATATTGACCTTCACCTAGCAGCTGATCTTGGGGAATATTAATGTCTCTAGCCTTATTTCATTGTTATGTGGCCCTAGCTTCCACTGTCTAACATGTTTACCATTGTTACAGAGGACCAGCTTCCAATATTGCTCTAGCCAAATCTTTGTAGTCTGGAGGATAATTCTGTTCTGAGTTGCCCACGAATTTAACATCTGCTTCACATAGTGTGAATGCATTCCACATGAAATGACCACTTCCTTAAGTCTTCTCAAATCTAATACTTCTATGGGATTCTATTTAATTTCTGCATAATCTCAGGGAGTACCTATTGTCTGTTGGCCATTCTTATACAATAACCAGATAAACTAAAGTAGGTTTTATAATAATTTTGGATTACCCCCTTCAGTTTTATCATGCAGTTGTGTGATAGGTTCTTGTCTGAATTCCTCTGTCTCTGTCTGAGTATTTTTCTTATTTTCTTTATTAAATCTTTCTAAGGCTTGTGTCTTATCAGTAGTAAGTCTTTCTAAGGCTTATATATTAGTCAAATTTTCATATTTGGTACATTTATACACCCACTTTATAAAGGATAAAATATGAATTACCAAACTGATAGTAATCACAATGGGCATTATGTTAACTCCAGCTAAATCATTTGTACCCTAATTTATTTTTTCTTTTTCAAGCCATCCAGAGTAGCATTACATAGAGTCCTAACTCCATAGTTGATCATATTTCCCATTCTTATCATGGGAGAGATTGTTATTTTTAAGATTATTAAACTCTCTCCTGAATGAGCTCCCGTGTATCTCACCAAGGAACATGTCTTAAGATGTAAGTGCAATGATACTTGAAAGGGCCTGAGGGATTCAGGGGGGAGAACCCTACTGATTGCAGGGGCATTATCAGTTTAATGAGGATCTCATTGAAAAATTAAGTCAATCTGAACCTCTTTGTGTTTGCACTGATGTAGTGTCACATACATACAAAGGCCCGTGTCTTAAATGGACGTTTTAGATGAGGTTCAATAGCACATGAATCCAGGAATATGTACAATGATCAAAACATAAATGCTTTAAAGCTCTAGAAAGTTCTCTCAGACCTTTATCAGGTCACTTTGCACCATAACGACCATGATTTTTTGCTGGTATTCCCATAAACTGGATTTGCATCTCTATACTATCATATAAAAAGAGTTTTACTTTTTTGTGGCCATTGTGGCTAATCCCTGTGGTGTTCCAAGATTCCTTGACACTTCTGAGCTTCTCCATGTGTCTTGGTATCTCAAAGTGCTCCTTTTTCTCATTTTCCTCTGGATAATAGTTGCTTCTACTAGGTTGCTTCTTTAATATTTTTAAGAACTTTTCCACAGGAGAGAGCTGAGATATGCAAAATTTTTAAACATAGTTTACAACATTGTTTGAATAAATACATAGGAGCAAACTTTTCCAATCCTAAGCTGTTTTACTTAATAAGAACTGTAATGTTCTCCATAGTGATATTTTTCACGCCCACTCAAAATGTGCACAATCTGCTGGCTCTTACATCTGTTCCACTGCCAGATATTGTTAATTGTGATTATTTATAACCATCCTAGTGAGTGTGTGATCCTCATCACAACATTTAAATTTGCATTTTCATAATAATGAGCAATACAGGAAACTGTTTAAAATGTCCTCTGTCCATTAACATATCTTCTAAAGAAGCAGTTTTTCATTTTTAACTAAATTTTCTCTCAATCACTAACTTTTCTAAAGTAACTTTTTTCAGATATATATGAAAACATTTCTTTCTGTATATGACTGTCTTTCATTTTTAATAATGCTTCATATATTCAGATACTTTTACCTTTGAATCCAAGCACCAAATATTGTACATGCTCTATTTTTGTTTCATAATATAAAATGTTTGTTTACTTAAAAAATTGCTTTTCTATGCCTTTAATTGTTTTAAAATTTATATCTAATGCTGCCCTCCAGTGTGAGTAATCTTCGCAAATTTTTGTGGCATATAGTCACTCTGGTTTCTTCTAGAAACCTCATGGCATCATAGTTTAACTTTTTCATTCTTTTATAATAGACGATAGATAGATAGATAGATAGATAGATAGATAGATAGATAGATAGATAATTTTGATCATTTCGCTCCCTCATTACCCTCTTCTTCTCCTGTCCACCTATCTACCCACCCACAACCCTTACCCACTCACAATCCCTACCCACTCGCCTATCCAGTAAGCCTTATTTCCCAACAAGTCTCTGCTCCAACTTAAAAGAATTAGTTTTTAAATAAATCTGGATTCCAACTCAAATCAGTGTTATATTATGTAAACGATAAATCAATATTTGCACTCAGCATTTCCAGTTTGATTTCTAAAATTTTGTTGGTGCTGTACCTCTAGACTTTGGATTATAAAAACATTAAAAAGAAAAATAATTAACTTGTTTGGTTAATTAAACACTTGAAAATCTGTTTTTAATGAACCACAGTTGTATAATACGCTAACAGCGTACATATTACTACATGTTGTATTAACTTTGCTGAAGGTTTTATTTTCTTATAATTAAATGCTCTCCAACATAAGTATAATCTTCATTATGTACTGTTTATGTAGCCTTCTTCCAATCACCAAGCATTTTGAAGGATGGAAGATTTTTGAGCTCTTATAGAGGAACAATATTTTAGGGAACTATTGTTTAAGGTCATAACCTTACCATGGTTTAGGAACTTTCATTTTAGCCGTAGGTCTTTTGATTACAACATTATCTGTGAGACAGAACAATGATCCACTTTCTCTCAGTAAGATGGACACCATTATGTATCCTTTATCAATTTTTGTATGTGTAAATGTGTGAGTGTATAAACGTGATGCACATGTCACAACATGTGTGTGGAAGTCAAAGTACCACCTCAGCTGTCATTCCTCCCCTTCCTCTTTGAGAAAAGATCTTTTGTTGTTCATCACTGTATAACTGGCTTATGGGCTTCCAGAGGCTCTCCTGTCTCTGTCTCTGACATGATCTGGATGGTGCTTTCTGGAGATCTAAGTTAACATGGTCACATTTGCACACTAACACATTATCCTCTGAGATGTTTCCAAAGCCCCTTTCTTCATTTTTCTGTATTTAAAAATACCTAGCTAATCAATTGGTCTTCATTTAGAATTAAAAGTATATTGAATATGAAAATTAACTTGAATTTTCATGTACAGTATCAAAGACAAAAAGTGATGATTTCAATTATCACTTCAGTTCACAAGCCAATGTCTAAGAATCAGCAACTCAACTCTATTGCCTAGATTTCAGGAGAAAGAGATGCCATTTCAAATGAGAGCACACCTACTGACTTTTCACATTGCAAAATTTTAGAATCATCACATGTCTAGTCTCTGAAAGAAGCACATCAAAGTCAGGACTTCAAAGTTCAATGAGGTTCGTACCATGCAATGATTTACCACTTCTTTGGTGGTGTGTTGTTAGGACTGAGGGTGATATAGAATGAATCTTTAATAAACCAAATAAGAGTCAGTAATCAATGATGATACTCCAGAAGCAAATCTCCAAATATTCCATAATAAAATGTTTGGTAGCCACATAGCCATAAAACCATCTTAGCCTCAGTCGAAATTATTAACATGACACACCCACTGCCATCACAAGAGCCATAACCACAGTTCCCACACACACTTCTACAGTGATGGGAATGCATAGGGTCAGGAGATGAAGATGCAGCTGGGTCATAAAAGAATCTCCGAGAGCTGAAGCACAGCATACCATCTAGAGCTCTTTCTGTGTGAACAGAAGTCTGAACTGGGCAGATCACCCGCATTTTGTCTTCCTGTTCTCCCATAAAAGCTCATCTCACAAAAGCTCGCTATTGTTTCATATTGTTATAAAAGTTCCTCTCAATCTATGAACCTCATTTTCAGTTACTCCAAACAGCCGCACACTGTCAGAAGTGACTTGTAGTATCCGTGCCTGTGTTCTCAGGAAACAACACCACAAATACATATTCCACAAGTGTCAGGATTCTAAACAAGGCGTTGCCTTTCTCTACACTAATCTATAATTATATCTTGTACTGAACTTTAAACTGTGTTAAATTTATTGCTCTATCTCCTAAACCAAAAGTTGGCTCCTTGCCTCGTCGTTATTCATTTTCCCCGCACAGTTGATTTAAAGCCAATTCATTTTGAAATGAATTTGCATGTTATCCTCAGTCTCAAAGTTGAAGTCCTTGTACATCCATGCCTTCTGCCTCATCCCTCCCACTCCTCCAAACCATTTGCCTGAAAACCTGGAATTTTTAATATTTACTATTCCTTACTTTCATTTCATCTCTATATCCTAATATTTTTAAAAGGCACTTGCATCATTTACACTTATCAGATTCCAATATTTGTAAACTAAAATAAAGTATCTAAGATTAGAATATAGAAACATATGCCAACACACTTACTATTTTCCAAGGAATTCAGTCCTTAAAACCCCCATTGGCTACATTGTCACCAGTGAACCTCCAGGTCTGTTTTGTTATTCCTAATCTTTCACATATGTCATGAGAGTTCAATTTCATGATTCCGAATCAGAACCTTTCTATCAGGGTCTTCCCCCCAAAATAATAAGATTCCACTTCCGAAAAATGCCACAGTGACCCCTGGGTCTGTGTCTACTTTATACATAATTTTCATTAAAATTTCAATTATTTGATAGAAAGTGAGCAATCAAGCTCCTCAGAAATGTGCAGTGTATTTACTATAAATGTTACCATTAGCCCATACAGTCTCTAGTTACCATATGAGGGGCCATGGTAAGCTCTGAAGAATATTCAGACTTTCTCTTTATTTGTTATTTGGGGTGGATATTTTCTCATAAGCAATTAAGTAGAACTAGTGGTCTGGGACTTAATATTTTTAAACAGAAACACTGTAGTTTACATAATATCTAGACCGAGAAAATGTCTTCTTTGCTATTCTCTTCAGCTTATCTAAAAAGCCTATGCTAGAGAAGGTAGATTTTTCTCCTTAATTGATGTGAACTGGTTATACAGAAAATTATTACTTCAATTCAACTAGTAATGATCACATAAGTACATGCTTCTCTGGAATTTGGGGTATGAGAATACAGAATGCCCACTTTGGTCTAGAGGGATATTTCCTATAGCATATTTGGATATCTATCCTATACTATATTTGGAATATACTTGTGCATTTTATTCTCTTTATATGCAACATTGTAATTTAACGAAGAGCCTCATGTAGGAGTCCCCTCTGTGTGCTGTGATTACCATTAATGAATAAATAAACTGCTTTGGACCTAGAGCAAGGCAGAACTTAGGTAGGCAGGGGAAGCTGGGCTGAATGCTGGGAGGAAGGAGCCAGAGACAGATGTGCTAAAACTTTGCTGGTAGGCCACAATCTTGTGGTGATGTACAGATTACTTGAAATGGTTTAAATTAAGAAGTAAGAGTTAGCCAATAAGAAGTTAGAGCAAATGGGCCAAGCAGTGTTTTAATTAATACAGTTTCTGTGTGATTAGTTCTGTTCTAAGCTAGCTGGGCAGCTGGGAAGAACAAGCTCCCTCCTCCTACAATAGCCTCTGCATTTCTGTTGCTAAATCTAGAAGTCTCTGATGTAAATAAAGATTTGAAATACCATTAACGCATATAGTCACATCTTTCTGACAATTGTTAATCCTAAGAGGAAGCACGATTAAGTCAGTGGGCTGCTGTATTTATGACTAGCAACAGGTAAAGTTTTTTGTTTGTTTGTTTGTTTTGGGATGGGTTGTTGTATATTTTGCACATTTCATTCTGAGGACCACATGGAAAACAAAGGATCTTAGTGAGTCTTCGGTTCCTTCCCTTGGCCTTCAGAGGGCAACCACAATCAGGCCACCTTTCAGCCTGAAACCACAGGCTTATGAACCAAAGCTTTGTTTTGAAGCATTTGCAGAGTATAAACCACTCTAAAGCCCCTGCAAGGGAAGGCTGCCTTAGAGGCTTCACAGGAAGCACATTTGGATGACTACTTTATGTTCCTGGCCACATAAAATACTTTAAGTGAAATGCTAGCATGCTGTCCTCTTTAAAGACATCTGCTTTGAGGCCAATGGTCGATTTAAAATATAAAATGCATTTGTTTTTAAGATATAAGCTATTGGTTATAGGTATTTAATATACTATCAAATAGGAGAATAACGTGAAACTCACTAGCACTGTGTGAGTTTACGTTTTTAAGATGAAGGCAAATTAACAGAATCCTTTCTGCCAAAAAATGTCAAAAAGAAATATATGCACATATATATCTTTAATTTTAGAAAGACTGGAAAAATAGATAATAAAATTGAAATGGTAATTTCCTCTGGTTGGTAAAATTTATGGTTGGATATTTGTTTAAATTTTCTGTAGTTTAAAAAAGTAATATGATGAAACATTAGAGTCACAACCAGAAAAAGCAAACATTATGAAAAATTTATTTCTTCCTGAGGTATTTTTTCTGCCTTAACTTTAATAAAATTCATACAAATGGAATTAGTAAGCACTTTTACTCTTCAAGCTGCTAATATTTCTTAACCGCTTCTTTTTTATGGATTTCAGGAAAATTCTATAAATGGATGAATTTTAATAAAACACTGTATTTTGATAATATCCATTCCTCTAGGTGTTATGCTACTGTAAGTAATAGAAATTTATTTCCCCATTTCATGGAGGACTGAATTAATAATTAAAAATACAGACTAAGATCCTTCTGAGTGCTGAAGAGAAACATGGGTGTCTTGCCTAGAAGGGAGCAAAGAACTTTCTTTAGCTTGAATACCAGGTTCCTCTTTTGTCTTCACCCCCCCCCGTTTTNCACCCCCCCCCCGTTTTTTTGTTTTGTTTCTCTGTTTAAATTCTTCCCTTTCAAGAAGAAAATATCTGGGCTTGAGCATCCACAAAGACCCTCTGTCCAATAGACTCACATTCACAGATGTACATACTATGATTATAGGGGAATACATTTAAACACACAATAATTTTATGATTTTTCATGCCAAAGCTCAGGATGGTGTCGTGTTTATTGTGCTATGTGAGTTCTATCTATTAAGTATTTTGCCAAGAGGACTGAACTAGTGTTTCCTGTGTCTTCTTTTACCAGGACCTGTCAACATGGGTTGTGTTCACACCAAAACTGTGAAGAAAGCATCATCAAGAAGTACCACACCTACCTGGGTAATGACTGCCATACCACATGTGTGTGTGAGAAGATCACCATTGTCCCCAGCCAGATAGTGTGCAACAAGATAGTGGCTCCATCATGCATCTGTTGAAGAGGATTCTGAGAGCTGTGATTCCAGGTGAGCACCACCATGCCCAACTCCCTAGAAACATTTAGAAACTATTTTCATCTTAACATCAGTTCAGTCCTCTTCTCGTGTTTTTGTAACCAGTGGAAGGTTATCTTGCAGGAGGAAGAGAGAGA
Source organism: Bramus lutescens (assembly GCA_001685075.1). Taxonomy (NCBI): domain Eukaryota; kingdom Metazoa; phylum Chordata; class Mammalia; order Rodentia; family Cricetidae; genus Bramus; species Bramus lutescens. The sequence goes on along the minus strand of LOEQ01003558.1, from coordinate 33,733 downwards.
GAGGAGAGATATTTATGTTCTTGAGGTCTCTGTCCCAGATCAGGAGATCGTTGAGGTAGATCCTGGCACCAAAAAAATGCTGAAGTTCCCGGACTTTGGCACTCCCCAACCTGTGAGTCACTCAGCCTATGGTGCGGATGAGTTTCAAAACACCATGTGGAGTCATTTGAATATTTTCTGTCATATTGTCAATAAGCTTAAAACAAAACTAAAAGAGGACTGACCTGATGTTAAGATGAAAATGGTCTTTAAATGCCTCTAGGGAGTTGGGCATGGTGGTGCTCACCTGGAATCTCAGCTCTTAGGAGGCAGACCCAAGCAGATCTTACACGAGTTCAAGGCCAGCCTGGTGTTCATTGTGAGTTCCAGCCAGCCCCTGCTACATAGTGAGTCCCAGTTTCAGAAACGATAAAAAAAACACCTTCAAGTTTTTTTTATAAAAGTCACAAAGGTTCATTAAGCCTGAAAGCACAACCATGGTTCTGCTCCCTGATACCTGGTTTTCGGGGGCCACCAACTCTGAAAACACTGATTGACTCATAGCTGTCCCCACAATTTGAAGATGCTCTTTATACAAGTTCATAGGAGCACATCCACAATAAATAAATAAAATAGACAAGGAAGACGTGGTGGTTAACCAGTGCCAAAGATTCTCTGTAACACTACCAGGTAGTTTACATACAGGTTGGGTTCACAGCCCTGAGGACACGGGCCGCCATTACTGTTTATTCTAGGAAGAACGAGTTCTATGAAAATGGGCAAATCTGAAATTTATTGTCATTTCTGTTTCTGAAGACTGTGTTTATTGCTTATATATGAAAAATACAGCATATATTTTTACCAATAGCAAAAGTGCAGATGGTTTCCAGTTGCTGCAGAGACTCTGTCTGATTAAATGTTGGGAATAAGAGACTACCCTTCATCATGTACTCCAAAGCTAAGGAAACCAGAGAAAAGGAGGGAGAAAGGACGTAAGAGCGCCATAAAGGACCAGAGCTTGTGGAATGCTCTCTTCCATGCTTGACCAGGTACCACATTTACGAATTCTAGAATACCCCCATGTATTCCTGTAGTCTTCATAAAACAGAATGTCTTATAACAGATTCCACACTGGAATGAAGTACATAACGTGCATCACTTGCCTTCAATGCTTTATTGATAATAAAGTTTATGCTATCATATTTCGCTAGCCTGACATTGCTTAAAACAGTATATTACTAGTGCTTAAATCTCTAGATTTTTAGTCAATTGGAATTCATTTATTTAAATTTTAATTTAAATATATGTGTATGTATATTCGTGCATGTAGCAGCATATTTTTGCAACTATGAGTTGTATAGTTATTCTCACAATGGAGCTCTTTCTTGTCACCAAGTTGCCTAGGTATGTTTGTGTCAGCACATACACAAATGTATGTATGTTATGTGTTTTCTTGCAACTTACTCTCTTGAAGCATTTTGGGGTTATAATGTATTGCTATCAACTCTACAGTTACCGTATTATACTTTAAATTTTTTGAAGTTAAAATATAATTATGCCCCCTTTTCATCTCTTTCTTTGCTCTAAATGTTCCCATTTGTCCCACCTTAATTTCTCTCAAATTCATGACCTCTAGGCTCTTTTTCTTTTAGGGTATGTGTGTGTGTGTGTGTGTGTGTGTGTGTGCGTGTGTGTAATTCATAAATACATCAAATACAATCAGTATAGTCTGTACTATGTTACTTACACACACACACACACACACATATGATTTCAACATTAACAAATTGGTATTGGATAATCAGTTGTATACTTTTCCCTAGGGAAGACTATTCTGTCTCACTCTTGGCATCCGTAGTTGCCATTTTGTAATTCTGATCTTCAGAATCATTCATCTTACAAACAAAAGTTTGTACCACCGAATGCAAGTCATATTTGCTCTTGCCTCTCAGCAACCACAGTTCTATCCTGTCTCTCTAAGTTCTAACACTTTCATTTCACGAGTGAATTACATCTCTTTTCTCCCACCATACTTAAGCCTTTTTCTGTTCTTCATGTTGGAGCTCAGTCTGTAGGGCACCCACAGGAAGATGCTCCGCTCTGTGCTCTTCCTGTTCTTCATGTTGGAGCTCAGACTGTAGGGCACCCACAGGAAGATGCTCCGCTCTGTGCTCTTCCTGTTCTTCATGTTGGAGCTCAGTCTGTAGGGCACCCACAGGAAGATGCTCTGCTCTGTGTTGTTGCTAATGCCATCTGCTCACAGTTTCTGGATTCCTACAGCACATTGAGTACAAACAGATATTTCCCTGGATCCAGCTGCTCTAAAACATGGAATTCTGTCTTCTTCTGCCAAACTTTATCTGGACGGTGTCTATTTGTATGCACACTGTCAGCAAAGTATTATACTATTAAAATATTGATGTTGATAAAAAACGTTTGTATGGTTAAAATAATTTATTTGATGACCTTTAATAAACAACCAACCAATTAGTTATTTATGACTTACTGTCCTATGAAAATAATATAAAGAAAATTAACAAATTTTAGTATATTTTAAATTAGTAAATTTTTTGCATAGGTCTTTTAACCTGTTTTATTTTTGTGTATGAGTATTTTGTCTGCATGGAATTTTGTTGACTCTGCGCATGTCTGGTGTCCACAGAGCTAAGATGGAGGTATAGAAGCCCTGGGAACTGAGGTAACTGATTGTTGTAAGTGTAAATACTCGGAACTGAACCCATGTCCTCTTAAAGAGCAACAAGTGCTCTTAACCATGGAGTCATCTCTCCACCCACGTTTTGCATGAAATGTTAAGATATGTTTATTTTACAAGCGTGATCATGGTAATTAACAAAGATGCCATAGCATACAAATTTGAAATAAAAATTAAGATCCAAGGTTCTGGCATCTGACCAGGCTTGTGAAGTCACTACAGTTACACGATCCATGTGTGATCTTCAGTGTGTTCCTCAAGCAGGTTTTTACTGACAAGAATTGCTAGAATATAGCATCAAGTGCTTCAGAGAGCCACTGTCTAAGCTTACAGAGCCAATCAAAATTCCATGGTATTTTTTTTAAGATCTAATTTGGGGCAGGGAAAAATGGTAAAGTAGGTAAAACACTTACCTTACAAGCATTAGGACATGAGTTGAAATTCCCAGAACATATTGCTTCATACTCTCAGTGACTCACCCAGTCGACAGCGCGAAGCAATATTATGATACAAATTAATGAAAGAAGTCATTTAAGACACTTCAGAACATATTAATAGCAGGCCCACTTAGGGTCTTAGTCCCTCTTGTACTTCTGCCTCCATCTTTTACTATGAATATCTAGTCTACTCACTACTTCATTATCATGAAATATGTTCGAGTAAAATTGTCTGAGGGAGTCCTTTCCTGAACAGTTCTATTTAAATGTTCTCTTTGCATGTATCTCTCTGCCTTCCCTACTGATTTTCAGTACATTTATGCTCCTATTGCATTGTGCATACCTTTTGTTTATTCTCTTATAGAACATCACTGCTTTAAGAGCAAATTTATTTCTTTTTTTCCATTTTGTTTTTCCTTTGAGGAGTCAATAGAGAAAGGAGACTAAGGGATAAATAATAACTAGCTTTAACTTCAAAGGTAAAAAGGATAGAATTCATTATTAAAATAAGATAAGAAAAAAATTGGGAGCAAATAAATGGTGAGGTCAGATAGCTATTTTGCATTACAGAAATCATTACTCTTTTTCTAATACATTTAGTTATGCTCTGTTTCTTTGAAATCATTATTTGTAAAATTAATCTCTTGAACAAAGATTGTCCCATGAGCTTTAGCTGTAATTTGGAGTTTTGATGGTTTATTCTCCTACTGTGTTTCCAGGAACACTCAAGCCAGAAGGTCTTAAAATGTGTTCTAAGAAGTTTCCAAGATGAGAAATATACTGAATAGTTCTATAAAATAAAATTCCTTCTAGAATATTAATAATCTACATTTATTTTTAAAGTATACTTAAGCACATATGCCACCGTCGGTAAAAGAATTATAAAGTAGAATATAATGTAACTGCCCTCGGGAGATGCAGTGTAAAACAGAATGAGCCTAGCATTGTTCAATAAACTGACATATTTGTGAAATAAAATAATTTCCGTTTCACTCTTATCTCTCAAAGGTCCGTTAGTGAAATCTTTGTTCCCAACACAGTCCTAATGGGAGCTGGTGAAGCCTTTAGGGGTGCGTTCTAGTGAGGCACTAAAGGAAAGTTGGGGGCATCAGTTCTTTCTCTTTCCTATTTTGTTCTTGTATTTCCTTTCCAGCCATGAGGCATTCCTTCCCCATGAATGCCACCTAGTGCCTGCACCAGAGGCCTAATACCAACAAGTCCATCTGACCATGTACTAGAACCTCCCAGACAATGAATAAAAATGAATTTAATATCAAGCAAATTTGAATTGTCATTGGAATGGAATAACAATGGAAAATAAAAGTACTCAATGCTATCCCAAACTAAGAAACTGTCCTTTGAAAGGTATTAGAGCATAAATTAGAATATGAAAGGCTTATAGTTGTGCAAACTCTCCAGCCTTAAAAAGAGCACCATTGTTCCTATTCTGGACAAGAGAACAGGTCATAACTAACAAAATGAGTAGTCCTTATTGTAACTCGTCACTCGGTAGATACTTTTGCCTGAATTCATTTGAGTATTTTTCAAACGTGTCTTCAGCTGAATTAATTTTCCATCAGATTAGTCTCAAAGCAACATAAGTATGATATTCACTTGACCAAGAGAATTGAAAATCGTATATAAGATGCTCAGTTGGAATTGAATCTTAAACAATTTAAACTTGGCTTCTAAAACTTCATTCTTCATACTGAACAATCTGACTGAAAATAACTTCCACTATGACAATCGGGTGTTTATTTGTATCTTGCTCTTATGGCCCCAGTTATAGCTCATGAAAGTTCTTTACAAGTGAAACTATTATTTCTTGTTGGTTATTATATGTTTACACCCCTGCAATCATTGTGCTTGGTACAGAGATAATAGGGCAAAAATACGCTTGCATGGAATTGCCTTCTGTCATAACTGTGTGCATTCAAGCATTTGTGTCTGCTCAGATTTGAGGCCTTCATGGAATTGTCAGAAATTTAGCTCACAATTTTCTAACACCCACCACCTACATAATGTTGAGTTGTGCTAAAGCATTGGTTTTTTTACATCTTCTAGGAATTTCTTTCTGCTATTGTGTCAATTATCTCTGCCATGTTCAATAAAATGCAAATTTTGTTACTTATTCCATTTTCCCATTCTCTCGCTTCACTACTATAGCAACTCCCTACATTAAGCATCCAGGAAGACACTGTTAAATTCTTTGATGAACTCAGAACTTCTGTAACTTCCTGTCCTGGGACATCATCATGTGTGAGCCTGTCAGTTTTTTTATCTCTCTGAAAACTACATGTAATGGTGCTCTTCATCTTCCATGAAGATTTCTCCACATCAAAGGATGAAGAATTGTCTGAAAAGTAACCTCATTCATCTGCAAAAATACAAAAGACAGAAGTCGAAGCTAAGCAGTTTGTTATCCTAGTTGATAGTTAATAATTTAAATTTATTAGATTTATTTCATTCAGTAAAAATTCACATAAAAATCCAATATTTTCATAGCATCAGTAAAAATTGCTTCAGTTCTAGGCCAGTGTTAATTCCATGTGTACATTCAAATACACATAGAATTTATGATGGATTATGTTGTGTGCAGTAACATTTAATATGTATAGATTTATGCCAAAATAACTACAATTAATTTTGAAAGCTGGTTACATTAAAAATAAATCATTCCTGCAGTACTTTCTCATCACACTAAGAGAGCCAAGGTTTCTTATTCTTCCTTTAGTTGCCAACATCATTTTCTCCTTTATTTTCTGCAGTTGCCCATCATTTTCTTCAAATCTACTTTCTCCCATTTCTATCCCTTGTTTGACTTGACTGTCAGACCTCACCTCCCTCTTCAAGTGACTTGCAATACCACCATAGTTATCTTTTCTCAACCCTTTGTTTGCCTTGACTGTTTGACAGCCCTCGCCTCCCTCTTAAAATGCATTGCAGTGACATCCTAATTATCTTTTTATAATTTTGTATCACATATTTTCTTCATCTCTTTCTCTACCTTTCCCCAAGCTTCAGTGAAGGGACTTTGCCAAACATGTCCTCATCCGTATCTTCTTAACCACCTCATAAACCTCAGTTTGTATAGAAAGCTACTGATTACAATCTAAAGAATAAATATGTGCACAAATATTCTTTGTGATTCCCTTTATTTTTAAATTAAAACACAATTGAAATACTTTTCCCTTTCCCTTCCCTCTCTCTAACTGCTTCCATGCTCCCTCACACCCTCATAAATTGATGGTCTCCATTGATTATTGTTGTATATATATATATATATATTCGCAAATATGTAAACACAACCTGCTGACACTATTTTTGTTGTTAGTATATATGATTTCAGGGCTAATCACTCTTGTAGTTGATAATCAAATTCATGACTCATCTCTTAATGTCCAGAACACCAACTAACCATACTCTAGGTCAGGGTTTGTAGCCACAGAAGTTGTCAACAACTTTGAACAACCTAAAACTCTCTGACCTTCAGACAAGGTGGGAATAGGCTCACATTTTTGCACTTCCACAGGGAACACATCCTCAACAGCTACATCAAAAATAAAATTTCTGTACCTAAAGCTCCAAAGACACACCTGAAGAGTGGATAGAAAGATTGAAAGATTCTATGGTGAAATGCAAGATATTCATCAGTGTGGCTATAGGATAGGGCC
>LOEQ01003558.1:3822-18830 GCA_001685075.1 Bramus lutescens | reverse complement strand
ACAATTGGTGTGTTGTTATTTCGGGGTATAAGCTAGCTGTGCGGGAGCTGGGCCGGACGAAAAGCAGGGCCCGCTCCCCTTCATTACTACAGTTGATTATATGTTAAACCTAGATAAGAATAATATTGGGCTTGAATTGATTTTATTGCATTTTTAAAAGCCAGCATTTCTGAATGTGGAATGCATTGGCAGTTGCATCAGTGACACCTGAGAATTCATTAAATATGTAGACTTTCCAGGTCCTTCTGAGACATATTTGATCACAAACTCCTGGACTGAAGCCCAATCATAAGTGCTTTTCAAGTGCTTACATCAGTCTGACAAATACTTGTATTTGAGAAACATCACAATGGATTAATCAGGTAGTGCCAATAGCATTTTAAATAAAGTAATGCTAGTCAAGAGATGGCCAGTTTATAGTGCTTTGAATATTTATAGTGTTTGAATATTCTTACCTTTTTAATACAAGAGTAACAGTGACTCTCATTGTGCTTTAGGTCATTTTCAAACCTTTGATGATGATGAAAATATCGTCTATTGGGGCAGACATTCTTCTACATGACTCTAAAAGTTTTCATGGTGAAAGTTCATCATTCTGTTTACCTTTTACATAGATCACCCCAAACATGGCTTCATGTGAAACTCTGCAATCTTAAAGTTGATATAATTGTTGAAATCTAAATCTAGCATAAGGAAACTTTTGTTATAGAGAAAGAGTTCAGGGCCCAAATATGAGCTTCTCATCCATAATGCTATGTGAATAAGAGCATCTGGTTGACTCCCATGAAGAATGAAACCTGCAGCAGAGATGGCAAGTTCGATAGCTGATGACCTCAGAGAGACTACCACGTGCTCAGAATGTCCTCTTGGTAATTCAGGGAGTTTGATATTGATCTACAATCTGTTTCAGGACCAAGATTACACAAAAGAAGTCATGAACTCTGAAGACTAGTTAGTTAATTTTATTTCCACTTAGTTGGGTAATACTTCAGTTAGGGTCCTGTAAATAAAAAAACTCCTGTGGGATATATGTACACGCACACACACAAACACACACACACACACACACATGCACGCATGCACAGGCACACACACATACTTTATCACATGTGTCCACATATATGTACGCACACCTACACAGTATGTAACTCACACACATACATACTGCACACACACATGCTCTATATAACTCACACACACACACACACACAGAGCACATGAGGGATCTAGAGTTATGAGACTTTAAATTTCCTTATGGGCCTTATATAAAACACCAGCAGTCCTAGCCAAACCAATGAAAGGACATTATGGAAGTGGCCCAGGAATTAGCACTTAATGGAAAGTCTCCCAGATAAATTTAGCAAAGATTCATGTTTGAGAATAGCTGTTCTAAAGGACAAAATTCTCCCCTTTCAATGTCACATATGCTCTACTATCAGATGAATCAAACATTGACTATTTGAGAGAAACAATCAATGAATACAGGAGAAATGGGAGATCCAAAGGCCCAGATCCTGAAATAAACACTGAAAGGTAAAATGTTTCTCCCAACAATGGAACGTTGGGGCCTTTGGACCATATTCTCTCCTTCTCACCCTCCTCCTCTTCTTCCTCCTCCTGCTCTTTCGTTCCTTCCCCCTCCTCCACATCATCATCATTAACGATTTCAGGACAATGATACTAAATTAGAGTTAATGCCAAAAGCTTGTAATCTTGCTTCTCCTAATTTTAGACAAAAGAGATCTATCTGTTTTAGAGAGATGAGTAGACTCACCCTGCATGGGTCATAACAGTCCAGAAAAGGGGGGGGGGACTTCAGAGACTGGAAAATTAGCCATGGTTTTCACCTTTGCAGAACACACTGTGAGTGTAAGTTCATGCCTGTCCACTTTTTAGAGCCACAAATTAAATGGAATTGTTGAAATGTTTGAAAGTTAAGTGTAAACTCATCTAAAACTAAAGGGTACTACATGACTTTGTTTTCAAAAAATAACCTGAAATTAGATCAATACTGAAAATGGACTTGCTGTCACAAAATAGACAAGAACCTCATCCCTGTGTAATGAATAGGCTTATTATCACAATGATAAAAACAGAATCAGTAAATATAATATCATTTATGATGGCTCAGAATATACATTGCCAAAAAGTCAAATATCAATTCTAAACTTAGAAATTTTTCCTAGTATCTGGACCAAACCCAGGCCCTCAGTCATGTTAGAAAAAAATGTCCTTCCTCCTGTCTTGAAATACCTTCATTCGTGAATACTTAATTTCGAAAATTTGTAAGAGACTTTTGCTAAGGTTGGAATATAAAATGTCCCTCAGTGGTTCAAATGTTGAAAATTTTGTACCCAAGGTGTATTACCATGTTGAAAAGCTGTAGAAAGTTTCCAAGGTGAGACCTAGGTAGGAGGCTAGGCTCAGGCTCTTGGTAGTATCTTGTCCAGGCTGATATTATGTCTCTTTCTGCTCCCCTCACCCCCCAGTAATGAGATAAAGACCCAACTCTGGTCACATTTCCTCACTATCACCATGTTCTTCTCAATCACATGGAGTCAAGTAACCATGTACTGAAACCTCTGAAACTATGAACCCAAAGGAAACCCTCTTCCCTTAAGTGGTATATTTCAGGTGTTTAGGTGACAGAGATGAGTATAGCTAATTAATACAATTCTCAAGCTTGTATTGATAAAAGGGTTTGTATGCTGTTCAAATATGGTGTCAGGAATATGTCAGAAGTTACCATGTAAGAGGAGGGAAATGGCAGCTTTGGTTGTTGGGTGTTTTATAGTCAGAGGAGCAAGGCCTATGGGATCTAAGGAACAAGACGCCATCTCCATGGACTTCCCAGGACCCCAAGGTAGTGCTTTCCTAGGGATGGAATGATCTGTTTCCAAGACTCTGTCAACAAGAATTGCACTTTATTGACTTTCTGATAAAACAATATTGTGGTATTTTTATCCTGTATTTCCCTAACCATGAGACAATTCGCATACTTGTTGACATATTTGTATAACTTAGATAGAATTTCTACTAATCCTCTATATCCCTTTTTATTGGGGTTCTACAGGTTTCTGTTTACTAAGACTTAAACACTCTTTTGCTTGCTTACTATCATGCATGTGTCTTTTAACACATAGCATCTATTCTTGATCAATCTTTGGTGAATATAGATTATGTAATCTTATTATAGAATCTTATGTAATCAAAGATTCCACATTGAACTGAATGAAATATGGATATGATATGTTCATGAAATATGGATATGATATGATATAAAGTACATTTGTACAGAACATTCATAAAAGCTAAGCCTTATTATTGTTCCCCAAAGATGTTATATGTAAGTTTATATAATAGCTGTTCTACAGAATTTAAATTGTGTTGACAAAGACACACAATCAGGAGATATTTAAAGATTGTAGAGATTGTATTCATGTTGTATTCAAATACTATTTCCTTTTCTATAGCAGACTTGATCATCCTTAATGGGACACTTTAGAACAATCATCCATGAATGTGAAGGGGTGATGCATAATACAGATATATGCATACATATATAGATATAGGTAAAGATAAATACATTTTCTCTTTTCTTCTTTACATATCTTTTGTTGTTGTTTGATTCTTTTTTGTTTTTATGTTTGAGTTTTTTAATTTTTATGCAATAGCTTGTCAAAAATAATAATATATCCACAATTAGTGTTTTATGGTGGACTACATTAGCAGTATGTACTGAATAACCAGCTTTCTCACCTCATCCTACTTCAGGATTCATATTATGTGATATCCCATGTACACTTGCCTATATTTCCAAATTTTTTTATTGTATTCCTTTTTTCCATATTTCTATTCTAAAACCAATACCACATTCTTAACCTTCACAGGTCCTGGGATTGCGTTTTATGTACATTTAGGATATTTTTGAGTAAAGAATCCAGTAGACATTTTAAATCATATCTAACCTGGGAGGTTTACATTTGATAACTGATCTTCGTTGTAGGGAAGCCGCTTTTTTGTTTTGTCTGCTTGGCAGCTATGACCAGAAATAATCACACAGAAACCATATTATTTAAATCACTGCTTGACCCATTAACTCTACCTTCTTATTGGCTAACTCTTACATCTTAATTTAACCCATCTCCATTAATCAGTTCATTACCATGAAGTCATGGCCTACCAGTAAAGTTTCAGCATCTCTGTCTACATGGGTTACATGGCTCCATGGCTTCTCTCTGACTCCTCCTTCTTTCTCCCAGCATTCAGTTTAGTTTTCCTCACCTACCTCTGTTCCCTGTGCAGGCCAAAGACAGTTTATTTATTAACCAATAGTATTCACAGCATACAAAGGGGAATCCCACATCAGATCTTCCCACTCAAGATGAGATGGGAGTGTCCCTTCAATTTTTTTCTTAATGTAATTTGTCCTTTTTTCCTAGATCTTTGAAGCTTTCTTCCTAACTCTTCACTGACAATTTAGTTACATGGCAAAATAAAAATTACATTTTAAATCTAAATCTCTATAGGCAGAAAATTTTTCTAACATATTTTTCTAGTGTACATGTATACTAGAATATTTGTACCTGTTTACTTGTGCATATAGAGTTTTCTTCACAAGGACATAATCACCAAAGCATTTGTTCTTCCCAGTGTTATACCATATTATTTTATTTTATTCTCTATACAAACTTCATTGAGATGAGGATAATTGCACAATTACCAAAAACTTTCAGCTTCCTAGTCTAGCTGAAAATGTTTTATTTTTTCTTGGTACTTTGCTTTTGTGTGGGTTTAAATTGCTTTATTACATTGTATTTAGGTAGTTTCTTTCACTGCATTGGTTTCAAATATTGTCAGATTTTATAATCAGTGAATTCAGTTGCAGTCCATGTCAGGGTTTTCTGTGCTCTTACACTCACTGAGATTTTTGAGAAAGGTCAGGACACATCAACATCTGAAAAACAAGTTAGGCCCATGGGAAGATTTTCCCTTTTAACAAGGGAGTCTGAGTTCAGTTGATCATTCAATATAGATCTGAGAAAAAATTGCATTTGCCCAGCGGAAGCTTCCACAACTCAAAACAAATCCACAGTGATGAGTGTCATAGTGTCTATTAAGATGTCGATCAATATCTAATTCCCATTTAAATGTTTAATTCCCTTTTTGAGATAAGCTCTCACTGTTGCTCTGGCTGATCTGGAACTCACTCTGTCAACCACGCAGGCCTCAGACTCATAGAGATCCACCTGTCTCTGCCTCCAGAGTGCTGGGATTAAAGGTATGGGCCACCAAGCCTAGCCTCGTTTCTTACCTCTTGATATTATAGTAAATTTAGCTTTGTAATTGTTGCTACTGATTCTCTCCTTTTTAAATGATTGTGCACGCAAAAACCAGCTTCTAAATTATTTTTAAATCACCCCTCAGCATTTTCCAAAACTAGAAAATTAATATGTAAGGAATACTCTTCTATTTTTGAATCCTCCTTTCTCTTTAGTTACAATGGTTTCTTAATGAGAATTCATTTCTTTTGTCCAGCCTCACAGTTTTAAAAACACATTTTCTTGAAATACCTACTCTATTTCCAGGACTCAAATCTTTTTAGTAAACTCTGAATCAAAATTCAAGCTAAATAGTGTATGTGTCTTCACAGAAGCCTTCGTTGCTGTGTCATCTTTCTGGCTTCACAGCCCCCTTCATTTACATCACCTGCAAAGAAAGTCACTAAAACACCTCTCACGCTCCTATTTCTGCACCCGTGCCTCCACCTGCAGCTAACGACAACCAAGTTATTTTTGGACACTGTTCTATGCCTCTTCAAAAGAAGATTAGATCATCCAAGCCCAACATCACTGAGGGATCCTTATACTGTTGGCAACCCTTGGTTATCAGAGAGCTAAATCTGAGAGTCCAAGGGCTTTCATCTATAAACTGCACAAGAAGTATTCTTGAACTAATTGAGCACTACCTGAAAATGTGTTTGGTGCATGATGTGCCCCTCGTGCATTTGCTCAATTCCTCCTAATTATCCTAATGTGTGATAGATGCAATGTGATTACAGCTTTGCACAGCCAATCACTGCTAGAATACAATGTCAGTGCCTCACACTTGGCATCAGACTGTATCCAGTTCTACAACCGCAAGAGGCACGTACCTTCTGCCTGTAACACGTTTGGCTTGAACACAAACTTGGCTTTAAATATGAAAGATGATTGGGCTCTGATTGATTTAAAACTGTAGTGCTACCTAAAGGATTGGCATCATAGAAAAGAGACCATATCTTGAAATTGTATCTACACTGAATATGCTAAAGTCTCAAAACCATCTGGGGATTTAGGTGAATAAAAGCATAAATTATAAAGCATCTATGAGTCCTATGAGCAAATGTATTAATTGATGTCTTAAATTTCTAATTACTGTTTTCCCTATGAATATTTCTTTGAAGAAATTCATGCAGCAGGCTATTAAAATATATCTTACAACAAAAAGTAAGTTGTTTTTAAAATTGTATTAATGTAAGCCTTACAATAACACTTGGAGATCATCTAATTCCCATTTTACATGTGAGAAGCCTGAGTCTGGGGAATAGTTGTGTTAGTAAACAAACATAGCAATATTATTGGACAGAAAATACAGCAAATCATCACCCCAACATGAGTATCTCATCTTAGGCATGAGATGCCAGTGTCCAAAGCAACAGAACTACTATCACCGTGTCGCACCTGATAATCTTCTAGGACCGCAGAATAATCCCCATGGTCTCTTCAAATAACTGAAGTTGACTCCACTCTTTACTGTATTAATCCCTGAACACCCCCCTTTCATGCTCTGATCTCTCTATTCTGAACCTCTAAGGTTTACCTTCTCACGTATCCCCCAAGTCCTAACCTGGCTGCAGATCACGTGCATCCAAGTTTGTTAAGAGAGTACCATGCTTCTCATGTCTACAGTAAGACTGAAAATTACTTTACTGCCTTCCTGGTCATACCTAAGCTTCAAGTGTTCCTCACCAGAACTGGCGTTGTTCTCTGGTAAAGTCTTTGAAAACTGTGAACAAAAGTAAATGTAAAGAGAGTTTAATAAGTAGTTCAGAAAAAAATGTTCAGGCTTCTGTTGAAATAATAGGTAATAACACCAGCCAGTGTCAGGATGAACTATTGTGTGTACTGAAGAAAATAGATCAATAGAGTGAAAAAATGAAAATAACAAAATCTATAAAGGGAGGTCCTAGGGGGTATAAGTGATCCAAATGTGAAAAACAATAATGTTACTAGAAGAAAATACAGATTATCAAGCCTGTAGAGAGGGCTCAGTAGCTAAGGGCAATTCCTGCTCTTCTGAAGGACCCGACTTCATTCCCTAGTACCTACATCAGGCAATTTAGAACTACCTGGAAGTCCAGCGCTGGGGGATCATATATCCTCTATTGCCTCCATGGGCATCTGCAGAGTATGTCACACACACACACACACACACACACACACTACTGAAATGTGTCTAATCCACTTGATAAAGAGTTAGAGTCACTCTTTTTAAACAAAATCACCAAGTCACAGAGGCCATGTGGTTAACATTTTTCTACAGTTGTATAAACTACATTATAGGTATAAGCAAGCAAATGACTGTCTGTATGATAACATCTGCAATGTCTAAGAATAATTAGACGTTTACAAAGAATTTCTGTAAATCACGTTTTAAAATACAGAACTTCTCTGGGGAAATATGGAAGAGACAAAGAAAGGTTATTGTTACTAGAAAAAATGTTCAAACTCATTACTAAACAGATGTATAAATTAAAAGGTATATTATGCCTTTCAGTTCTCAAAGAAACAAAAATAGAAGTTTAGGTAAAGTCATGTTTCTGTACATATATGTAGAAGGAACACTATGCTATATCAGAACATGGAATGTACAACCAGCAGAATAATCACATTCTGCCTCAAGTCATATGTTGGGTTGAGTATCACAGACACCCCCATGGAACATATGTTCACTGCAGTAATGCTGTGATGTAGAGAAGCCCATGTCAGGGGTGACCATATCTGTAGTTAAGAAAGAACAAACTCAAAGTTAAAGGACACATGCACCAGTCTGTCTGTGCAGCTTCAGTATAGAACCTATCAATAGAAATGGCCAAGATGGAACGTTCAATACAAATACTACTGAGTGATAGGGGGTTGGAAAATACATAAAATAGTATCATTTACTTGAAATAGAGTGACTAACTCTGCTAAAGTTTGGGCTGCCTGAAACAGGTGGGTCCATACAAGTTACAGAATAGCTATAAATGAGATGTGGGAAAAGATTGGGAAACAAGAGAATAACTAAATTAGACAACCATTTGAGAACATGCCAGCATTTAACAATGTATGTCCTCTGAATGCAAATGTGTTAATTATTTGCCTCTCTCAGGGTCATAGAAATTCTCTATTACAAGGATGTTTGGCTTTCTTACTAGATTGCTTCTTAGATTTATTCATCCTGGTTATCGTCCCCTTTAGTAAAACGTCTATCATAATCATTGTAAATACTGTTTTTGTCTTACTGACCAAGAAGTGGAGAGTTTGGAATATTGCCCCCACTCCCTAAAATCTCACCCTTCTCCATAAAGGAAAGATTTCCAGCAAGAATATAAGCATCCCTTTCTTATTGGATTAAAAGGATAAAAAGAAAGAGAAAGAGAAACGTTAAACTACTCTCTCTTAGAGAGAGAGAGAGAGAGACACACACACACACACACACACACACTGCGTGCGTGCGTGTATCCTTCCTGTACAGAGATTCAATATTTAAACACACCAAAAAATTCTTCCAAGTTTTAATTTGGAGTGTTTTAGATGCTTTTGATCAACTACTTTGGAGGTTACTGTTTGTTTTGCTTCAAGGGCTCATTACTGAGCCCAAGGCTGGCATCTATCTTATTTTATAGCCCAGACCTGAAACTCATGAACATCTCATGTTTGATTTCATTGTGTTTATATTTAGAGTTCAATTCTTAAACATGGGTTTTCTAGATATGTATGCTGTATGTCCAAGCTTCTCATCAAAATGTCATAAACAATGAAAACCTCCATGCTCAATAATATTCTCGTAAAATAAATCAATCCAGTATTCAACCCATTGTGATATTTACTCGCCCAGCTTTGCATTGGAAACTTTGCAATCACAACATTAATGACAGTCAACCTTTCTGTGTCCTTTACAAATGGCCAAATCTTCTACGCAGGCACAAACTCACAGGAGTTTCTACATATTGACAGGTCCACCCCGATCTGTCATTTATTGACAGCTGCTTGGAGCTTCATGTAGATGTATTGCCCTCCAGTTACATATCTCAATTTACATACCAGTAAATCTGGTATGTTACCCTGGACTTAGCCATGATATAAACACTAATGTCTCTGTCTCCTCATTCTGAAAATATCCAACCCCTCTGGGTCCAATCTAGAGATACAAACATCACAGTAGTTTAATCAGATAAATTCAATATGAAATTATCCATCTGTAACAAATAAAACTATAATTTATCAGAATCTCTAGGTCTCTGGGGACTTTGGAAGACTCCTCAAAGAAACAAAACCAAATGAGAATAACACTAACATAATGAATTGAGAAGTTGCTGTACTATACCAAACAGTAGGGCATCAGCATTGTGCCCTTAACATAATGGAAAATACAGTTACCATCTTAAATGCTTGTTCACCTAAGGGTAAAAATGCAAAATAACATATGAAAAAGTCTTGTAGGGTGATGGTCATGTTTATGACTGTCTTTATAAACATGATTTCAGAGGTACAAGGTTGTATTCAAATTGACAAATTATATACATTAAATATGGGCAGCTTTGGTACATTAATTATACCTCTTAGAAACCAGAAAATATCCTGTTCTTCAGTAAAGGGAAAGTAAGTTTATTCCTGTAACCAAGGGTGTTATAAAGTAAGAATGAAAATATAAGAAGGTGAGGAGCCTAGACCCACAGGCGAACCACTGAAGTAGAAACTAAGCAGGATATAGAAAGTAACTGACATTCAAAGGGTCAGCATGGTCAATTGTTGTCCTTAATTTCTCAGCAACCAGAGTCCTATTTACAACGTTGTTTCTGGTGCCTTTGCATTGCAGTACACCCCTTACCTTAGATTCTCACAGTTTTCGACTTTTATGGTCTACATTGATGCCTTTGATCCAGCAGGAGCTGGTTTTTGTGCAGGATGAGAGCTATGGCTCTAGTTTCATTCTTCTTTAAGCAACTGTCTAGATTTCCCCAGACTGTTTGTTAAAGACGCTGTCTTTTCTCCAGTGTATAATGTTGAAGTCTTTGCCAAAATTCAAGTGGCTGTAAAGCACACGCTAGGATGTGGGCCTTCAGTTGCATCTCATTGATCTCCATGTCTGCTTTTGTACCAGTGCCAGGCTTATGTTTTTATTTTTAGTGTTTTGTTTAAGCATAACTTGAAATCAGATATGGCAATACCTTATTTTTTTGATCCAGATAATTTTGGCTGTCTGAAGTCTTTATGATCTCATATGACATTTTCAGATATTTTCTATTTTTATGGAATCAAAAAGACACATTTATAAAAGAATGCAGCCAATAGAATGAAGAGGCAGGCTATAGAATGGGAGAAAAAATCCTGGCACACTATAGATCCAACAGAGAATTAATATCCAGAATGAGCAAAGAACTCAACAACCAACATATCAAGAAAAATAAAAACATTCTATCTAAAAGAACAGACTTTTGTTCTGAACATAAAAGTTCATTAAAAAGAAAGGGACGTGCCAAATAAACATTTTTAAAGCATAAAAATTATTGGTCACTAGGGAAAATCAGACTAAAAGTACTTTCAGATTCATCTCAGCTTAGTCTGAATGACTGACAATAATAATAATAATAATAATAATAATAATAATAATAATAAAACCATGACAACAATAGCTGGAGTGGATGTGGGGAAAGAGGATAACTTTCTCACTGTTGGCAGGAGTTTAAGATGGTAAAGCCTCCAGAGAGATTATTGTGGGTGTGGAGGTCCCTCAGACATAAATTACAATATGACACAGCTATACCATTCCTGGGTGTGTATCCAAAGGACTCTACACCTTACGCATAGACACTTATTCAACTCTTTAAAATCGTGTGTTTAACTTAGGGTACTTAGAACAGTCTCAAAATTAGAAAATTATTATCAGTTCAATCAATGCCCAAAGGAAAGAAATGTTGGGGTGGGAAATTATTGAGATATTTATGTAAGGATAGTATGGATGGTTTGGGAGCATGTGTGGACATTCTATCAACAAAATCACCTGCTAGTCCTCCAAGATTTATCCCGCATAAAATTCAAAGCACATTATATTTCAATTGTTTAATCTCAAAACTCTATCAATCACTGATCACAATTACATAAAGGAGTCTATATTTCTTAATGAGCCAATTGTTTTATTCTTTCACATTCGTGTATTCCAACCAGACATTTCTTCTGTGCCTCTGAAGACAGTTGTAGCACAGGCTCAAAGAGACAGTTGTAAAGGTTTACACTTCAGAACCCAGTAAAATAAAATACATCTTCCATGATGTGCAGAAAATATTCAGTCTGTAGCAGGAGTAAACATATATTATGACATGTTTACAGATGTCAGCACACAGCTGTCCGTCAATCCTTGGGCTCACAATAAACAGACAGAGGTTCCGGATGGACTTGCTCTTGCAGTACTTGTTCCCAGGGTGATGGAGGAATTTCAGTGGAGACTAGCAGCAAGAAGAGCGGCATTTTCTGTAGCTACAGCATCCAGAACCATATCCAGAGCCATACCTGGAACCATATCCAGAGCCATAGCCTGAGCCATATCCACATCCATAGCCCGAGCCGTATCCACAGCCATAGCCTGAGCCATAGCCTGAGCCATAGCCACAACCATACCTGGAGCTGTATCCACAGCCAGAGCCTGANGCCTGAGCCATAGCCACAGCCATACCTGGAGCTGTATCCACAGCCAGAGCCTGAGCCATAGCCACATCCATAGCTAGAGCCTGAGCCATAGCTGCAGCCGTAGCATGAACCATACCTACAGCCATAGCCTGAGCCATAGCCACAGCTAGAGCCATAGCCAGAGCTATAGCCACAGCCTCCACAGGAGTTTCTGTAATAGTTGCAACACATGGTGATGAGAGGCAAGGTTTTAACTGAGAAGCAGAAGGATGTTTGTGACCTCGGACCTTTATATACTTGTAGGACTGGATGGCTCATGCCTCATGTGGGCTCCTCTCATTTTTACAGCCATGTTCTTACAGTGAACTCACCCCTGAACAGTCATGTTAGGAATTCACAATTTACTTCCCAGGAACTCCCATGACCACTCAAGGAAATAGGTATGTTTTCTGAACATTCAAACTTATGCATTCTAATTTCTTCTCCATAAAGTCATTTTATGACCATGACCTAACAGAAAGCATCACCTACGTTTGTGGGACCTGTAAAAATGTGTTTTTCACTGTGTCATTGAAGCCCTTATTCTCATAGGCCATTATACATAAGCTCAGAGTATCCTCAGCAGCAACAGTCCAAGCTTCGCTGTGGCTCTTGCTCTCCTTTCCCGACTCATCCTTCCAATAAACAAACCTCTAAGTCGCCTCTCATGGATTCTGGACAACGAAGCTTACTTTAACTCATTACAACTGGTTTTCAAACCTCCTCCTTCCCTCTTAGGGAAGACTCATCTGTCTGTCCTTCTGTAGGTGGGTTGTGTACTTCTTTCTTTCTCTTTCAAAACATTTTACTAAATTCCTATGCATCAATTTCTGAGTATATTTATTTCATACAGTTTAAAGGTGAATGGATCCAAATGTTTCAATGTGGAGAGCTGAAAATGTTTTGGTTCAGTAAATTACTCATTCATTTTTTTTTTTAGACAAATTGAGTGGAAAAAATTTAAGCAGGTTAATTTTTATGAGATTAATAAGCCTATACTTAGATTTGGTCAGTGTTTCCATGCTTCCTTATCCACTGTAGTTAATAAATAAGAATTACTCTGGACTAGTTAGTGGAGTGCATATCTACATGACAATTCAACCAAGTGGCACAGAAATATAACTAGAAGCAGAATGACTTAGTGTCTTGTGGACTGGAGTGGTGATTATGGCAAATAACCATGCCATGTGTTTCTAGGTGTCTATAAAAGATGACTTTGGCCAAGGGGCAGAATCATATTCTTGAAGTATTCATATGATCTACTCTCCATAAATGGCCATAATTTAAAGGAGATCTCTACTCTTAAAATAGTCTTAAAATTATCCATTTATGTCATCTTTTCTATGGTGATGTGTTTCTATAAAATTATTTCCCTTTCATTCTTAACTGTCTTGGATATTCCTACATTGGTCATCAGTGGAGGATCTTTACCTTGTACCTTTTCACTTCTTTGCACCCTGTAAATGTGCACTGCCCCCAGTTCAGCTGTCATATGCACACAACCACACCCCAGCATAAAATCTCTGAATAATTCCAGCTCTAGTCAGTAGTCATAACCCACATATCAGACAGTCACAGACAGTTCAACACAAAATGATTATTCCATGAAAGATGCGAATTTAAATGTACTATGAATGTGGTAGTCTAAGAAGTCTAGCAAGCACTTACAGGATGGAACTTTATGAGGCATTGCTTCCATGTAGCAAATGGACTGAAATCTGCGCTACATTCACAATGGTGTACTTGGCACTTTGAAATCTGCAAAGAGCACCTACCCTGTTAAATATTCCTGTCATGATTTTTTTTTAAAAAAAAAAGGAGAATAAGGAAATTTTACAAGGATTAATGTGTTTGATTATGGTGACAGATTTGCATGTGGAAGCGTGGTTCTAATGTCGGAAGTTTATAGGCATTACATTCACACTTTTTGTATGAGTGATGTCTCAACAAGGCTCATGAGCAAATATGTACACAAACACACCTTGCTGTACAGTCATTAAAAACATAGTGATGAGCAGCAGTGGGTTTGGGAAACAGGCATGGGATCTTTAAAGGCTTCGTAAGTGACAGCCTCTGGTGATGGAGGAGAGGGCAGACAATATTGTCATCTGGTTCCATGTGTGTAGCTAGGAGGCTACCTACGTAACAAAAGGGAAAACAAAAGACATGGTGGGGTATAAACCCATAACCAGTGCGGGGGAACTGGCGAGAGGAGGATCCCTGAGACTCAGAAGCTTAACCCTGGGGCACATGAAATGACCCCAGCCCCACCCACCAGAAAGTGAATGGAATGTCACTAAAGGGTGTCTTCTCCTCTCTACATGTAACAAAAATATGTATACATGTTTTACAGACAGAGAGAGAAGGAGGATACAGAATAATACGGCCCCTTTCCTTCTGTTTTGCTGTCTTACATTTCTTTTCCCGGGTCATAAGATGTGGTCACCTGTTACAGTCCTATCGCGAACAGGCGTGGCAGGAGTAGGCATCCTTTAGGAGAGGTTTTAGCTTTTCCCTGTTGAATATAATCTCAGCATCAGCGATGTTGTTTATGCTTAATGTGGTCAGGTAAACTGCTCACAAATCAAAATATTTGAGGGTTTTTCCTGTAGGCTGTAATAACTGTTTCTACATGTCTTTTCTATATCCAGTACTGTTGTTTGCTATGTGAGTTTTGCCTTTCGCTGTGTTAACATTGTGCATTTTCTTTTTCAAGTGTAGCAAACCAGCCTTTCATAACAGGATAAATTCCACCGGTTAATGGGAAATGATTCTCATAATGCGTTATGGATTTCAGTTTGCTAACTGTAGAAGACACCTACATCTATGTGAGTCAGAAATGCTAACCTTTTGTTTTGTTTACTTACTATCCTCTGTCCTGCTTTGTTTATCAAAGAAACACTAGACTGATTGAACAAATATGGGAGTGCTCCCTATTCCTCAATTTTCTGGAAATATTTTAAAGGGTTTAACTTTAGACCTTTAAATATTTGATAAAGTGGTAGTTGAATGATCAGCCCTAAATAAGGCAACTGTATC